>WEIV01019887.1:604-17575 GCA_013390005.1 Calyptomena viridis
GAGAGAGGGAAGGGCAGAGTAAGTTTTTCTAGCCCAAACCAGGAATTTGCAATGAGGAAGGGATTCAAGTTGACGCTGGAGCTCCACAGTGTTCGGAGAACATTCTCTTAGGTCCTGGTCTAGCCAGCATGTGGTCAAAGATGGTGTGGTCAAAGATGGTGTCGTCAAGATTCCAAGGAGCAGCAAGTCCATCCAGCGGCACAACACGGCCGAAAAGAGCAATGGCATCTGGGCTTCACTGGTTTTATACCCTTGGTCCTGGTCCAGAATTCTGTATATTCGTTATATTCGTTATATCCCTTATATCCTGCATGTATGCCTTTTTTCCCCACGCTTTCCCCACCCCAGGGGTGCGTAGCTTTGCATCCCATTGGTCTATCTTCTTCCCACCTACTTCCGGTCCCAAACTGAGGGAAGTTCCTTTGTCTTTTGCCATGTGTCCTAATTCAAACATGGCTATTGCCCTCCCTCAATCTGGGCACTCTGCGCCACCCCACCCGTGGCCCAGGGGACCGCGGCCGCAGGACCTGCACCACAGCCCTGGCACTCCCGAGCGCCAAGGGGGTGACTGCCGCCTCCTCAACCCAGGCACCTCATCCCGCCCCACCAACACAACAGCAGCAGCCCGGGGGACCCGCGTGGCAGCCACGGCACTCCCGAGCGCCATGAGACAATGGTGAGCGAGCTGCCGCGTGCCATCGTGCCACACGCTATGGCAGGCAGAATGGAGCAGCAGTGTCCTCTGCGTGCGGGCGGTGACCCAGAAATGGGATGCTGGGGAGCCGGGGCTTGGCCCCACGTGACCAGTGGCAATGGGACGTCCTCCTCCCTGCCACAGCAGCAGGATTGGGCTGCAGTAGAACGCCCAGGGTGGGCATTCCTTCTCCCCCTTCCCTGTAGCCACTTTTAAACAAAAGACAAAAAGTTTTTGTAAAAGATAAAACCATAACAACTGGTTAGGCCGCACCTCAAATGCTGTGTCCAGTTCTGGGCCCCTCGGTTTAAGAAAGATGTTGAGATACTCGGACATGTCCAGAGAAGGGCAACGAGGATGGTGAAGGGACTGGAGCACAAGGTGACTGGAAACTTGCCTAGTAACCCTTCCAGTTTTGTGTCCAAGTCATTTATGAAGATGTTGAAGAGCACAGGGCCCAAGATGGAGCCCTGTTGAACCTCACTTGTGGCAGGTCACCAGTCTGATGTCACCCCATTCACTGTTACCCTCTGTGCTCATCCCATGAGCCAGTTGCTCACCCACCACATGATGTGTTTAGCCAGCTGTGTGCTGGACACATCCTCATCCTATAATAGGCCAATGATATTTCTATATTGTCTATTGCCCTTAATATATTTGAAAAAAAGTCTTTTTATTGTTCTACACATTTCTGGTAGCTTCAACTTCAGCTTGGCTTTGGCTACAAAAATTTTCTCCCAATAGTGGAAAGCAGCATCTCTGAATTTTTCCCATGTCACTTAACTTTGCTTCCACTGGACGTACACCGTCCTTTTTTTGCCTTATTTCCAAGAGAAGATCCCTGCTGAGCCAAGCAGGCCTTATGCCTCACCTGCCTGACTTCCAGCGTTTGGGAATTGCCTGTACCTTTAGGAGGTGATGTTTGAAAAGTGACCAGCACTGATGGACCCCATCACCCGAAAAAAACATTTTCCTTACTACTGCTTCCCTTAGCAGCCTGAAGTCTTTTCTCCTCATGTGACAACTCTCTCCTTAACTATGATTTAATCTGGATTACTATGCTCTGATTAATGACATTACTTAACCAATATGGAAATTTATGACATACGAACCGTTAGAAGCAACATATAAATGGTCTTTGAGTGGTGAATGTGACTTAAGAATATATAATATATCAGCCTTCAGTGGATTTAGAGAACGCAAAATGCAAGAGATGATCCCTGCCCTATAAATCTAATAAACTAAGTACAAAAAGACAAAACACCTGATGTGATGGATGAAATAACAAAGGGTAAAGGTAAAGTGACTGTAGGCAGCATCAGCAGTCTTGGAACTGCAGGATATTGACCTTGCTAGAGAAAAAGGTTGCAAATGTAATGCATTGGAGGAGAGTGGGGGATATATGTCCTAACCAGAGCCTTTCTTTTAATTTACAACTAGGTTGCAAATATCCAGTAAATAACACCTTTATAATTCCTGTTTTCTTTATAAACAATATTAAAGCTGCTAAAACAGCTAAACAGCCCCAGCTATACTTTGAAAAATGCTTTAATACTAAACAGAAGACTCCATTTTAAATCACATTACAATATGAAAGTAATTAGAAGTGTTCATATTCACTGGACCTACTCCTAACTGTGGTATTTGCATAAAAATACCTGCTAAGTAGAAAATTAAATGTAATTGTTTTTTTGCAGAATATATTCACATGCTAAACTTCAAAACACCCAGCACTATAGGCACAGAGAAACCTTACCATTCTGGATATTTACTACTGTAAATAATTGACTTCTCACAACATTAACTTCTGTGTTATCTGCACTGATTATATTACAAGCATTTGAAAATGATGGCTTATTTTCTTTCATCTTACATGGAAAAACTAATGTTGATCAGAAATATCTGTAGCATAGCTGAAGAATATGTATTTGCTACTAGCTGCAGTACAGCAATTTTTCACCAGCCTGACCAGCAGCAGGAACGCATAGTACTCTAATTAGCAGGGTTCCATGGTATTTATTGCTCCCATTAGTGCAGCATGACAAACCAGGGCATGGCATTTAAATAGCTTGCCTAATGGTAGGCAATATGTTTTCAGCAAAATCAGATAAGCATTGAGTAGTCAGAAGCTCCTGACTCTGAGTTTTATCCACTAGATTACACCACAATCAAATTTCCAGATGTCATCGAATTTCAGAGACTAACAGACAGACTTATAATGGCTTTTTGACTTATAGGTATTTAGATGGCTGGATAGGAACTCTGTGGGATTCACATAAAAAACAAAGGAGCTTGGGACAGTGTATCTTGGGGCATCTAACTAGCTTTATAGATTTGGTTGTATTCTCCATCGCTTCTTTGGAAATTTGGAAAGCCATGGTCCACATGGTTCATTATAAAAAATGACAACATATGGGCTAGTTTTCATAATGGAAAATGACACCTAGGAACCCTTCCCCACAAAGTCCTGAAAAGCTTTACAAATTTCATCTGTAAAGCAATAACATCACAACAAATGTTCCTATCAAGGCAGTGTTCCTGGACACCTGAGGGCTGACATTTGTCATTGTGATATTTCACATAACAACGGGTAATCTAGTGCATATTGGGGAAAAGATCCTTGCAATGAGGGGCATGGGATCACTGTTACCCATTAAGGTATGCTGACAACACAAGTCTCAATGGGTTTATTTGATTATGGATTTTTTTACATATGTGAGTGGGGTTCCCGTTCATCATGGTCTGAGCTGCTTGCTTTTCATGCCTGAAGGGACAGGAGTGAGGTTGCAGCCAGCACCTATTGTGCATTTGTCTTTCCCCATATGGCACACCAGTTGAGTGACTGGAGGCTTAAAATCTGAAGGAGGATTATTTAGAGTTCAGTTTCAAGGGTGAGCTTAAATATAAGCTAAAATGACAGTATAAATATATTAGCCAGAACATTTCATTTCAGCCCAAGGCTTCTAAAATCTTTTTACCCTCATGTTATTCTCAGAGAAAATGTCTAATGGAGACATGAGATAGCGCTCAAAATATATAAAACCGGCCAAAATGACTGATGGAAATTCCAGTCTTTCATAATACTGATCCACAGGTATTTTTATCAGATGTTAGGGAGGTAAAAGACATTCTGATTTTGTTTGAAATAAATAGAAAAAAATTATTATGGATTCTCCCAAATTAAGATCCAGTTGAACTTCTTCTCAGAGTTACTTGTGCATGGAACACTTAATATTTTAAATATGAAAGTTCAGCAAAAATTTCAAGTGATACATTTTAGTAATTACAGGTAGGATTGTGAACAGATTCATAACCAATGGGACATAAAGTATCTAATAGGCTGTTCAATTTATGGGCCTGTTGTAAGCCAAACTTATATTTAACTTTTATGGTGATAAATAGTGCTCCAGGGGATGAGACATCTGCACATAGGTGGAGTTTAATTTGGGAGATCAACAGTGTTGAAAAATTACACTCCAAGAATTTTCTGTCTGTTGGAAAATTTTATAAATAATCTATTGATCAAGCAACAGGAATGATTTTGCAAACTGTGCTTGTTATTCCTCTTTGCCTGAAATATGACATGAGTAAAATATCAGCTGGGAAGTCTGCAAGGTTTTTATTCCACTCAGTTTAGTATTTAATGACTATTAAGGATAATTTTTCTGACAAAAAAATTCGAATTTAATTGAAAGGAAAACTGTCTCTAAACATAAAACCAATCTTATTCACAGAGATAAGGAGTAAATCACTGTGTAAATTTTCAGTGCCACAAAGAGATGTTCTATCTCTAGATGAGAAGGGGTGTCTGTCTGTTGTGTAAAAAAGCATGTGTTTCCATGTAAAGCTGTAAGCATTCTCCCAGTTTTCCTTGTGAAATGAGCAATACATAGCCTTTCACAGAACCACAGATCACAAAATCAATTAGGTGGGAAAAGACCTTGGAGTTCAAGTCCAACCTTGTCAACTAAACCGTGGCGCTAAGTGCCACATCCAGTCTTTTCTTAAACAGTTGCAGGGTGACTCCACCACCTGCGTTCCTGAGCAGTCTGTTTCAATGTTTCACAACCCTTTCTGTGAAGAAATTGCTCCATTCTACAGGTGAATGGTTCCAGCGATGCTTCCAGCACACTTTATTTCCATTGCCTCTGTTGAAAATTGAGCTGTCTCAACATCAGTTCCTAGTGCAGGGATCTATTACTGAGATTCCTCCATTCAGCAGCTGTTGCTCGACTTTGACCTCTGCTACTCAACTCCTCCCTGCTTTCTCCACCTTCTTTCCTGACCAGTTTCACATGCTTGGGCTTTTTTCACCAAGAACTTTTCCCAAGACGAATCTTCAGTTAGCTCAGAGTTACCCAGGGCATCTGTTGGCAGCAGATGGAAAAGAGCTGTTAGCAGAATATTGAAAATTATTGTCAGCTTGTCACATAGTCAAATATCCTATCTCAGTATCTGAAAATAAGATGCATAACTCCATCAGATATTCTCTTCACCCCATCAATTTTATGTATGTCCAAAAACTGACTGTGGAATCACACCTAGAGTCTGAATATTTCATTAGTGAATCTACTATTTACATTCTTTTTGAATTTGTGAAAACATTGCAACACATATAGGGGGTATACATGGCAATATACAAAGGCAACAACATTGTCACATGCAACAGGGTGGTGGTTAACCATACTCAGCCCTATTCCAAATCCTGTCCTGGAACTACATCTATCTACTCATCAGCTCTCAGGAAGTACCTGCTGAGGTGTTTTTTTCATGTTTACCACGGAGGGTAGAAGTCAATAACACTATAATTTTAAAAGCACACTTACACTACACAAACAAAATTTCCTTTGCCAAACATTAATAAAATGAAACACAGGCAGAAAAGAACATATGACTGTTTCAGAAGGCCACTTTCTGGAATTGTAGAAAGAGTGACCAGTGATGTGTTTGAAGCCATAAAAGTTTTCAGTACATCAGTAATGTGAAAGAAGCTGCAACTCTTCTTCCTTCTGGTTGTAGCAAAGAATAATCTCTCAAGTACAAAATAGGCTGGCTGCACTTAAAAAGCAAAAATGTTTCCCAGATCTCTGAAGTAGAAAATTTAAAAGATTTACCAGAAAACCCCACAACCCCAGAAATATCTTCTGCAATACAAATTCAATAGAGACTTCACAATGCTTTAAAGTCAAGACAAACATACCTCAAGGGATTACCTCAAGGTAAAAGCTGGAAGCTAAATTTCATGTGGTACAGCTTTTTGCGTACAGAGTAGCCAGTTCTCAGAAAAGCTCTTGATAAACAAGAATGTCTTCAGCATCAACACATACCAATTTACTAAGCCATTTTCTTAGAAGGAGAATTTAGATTTTAGGATATCAAAGAGGGCAGTAGCAGTGATTTTCCTATCTACATAGGAAAATAGTTTCTAAGTTTTTAATTAAGTAAAAAAACCCCTGATTTCAGAAAAAAAAGGCTTAGAAAACTCAAAGATTTGCAACATGGTTCAGGTTCACTAGGGATGACTTTTTGTCAGAATGATCATGTGGATCTCTGTGGATGTATAGTATGTTGCAGATATTTTAAAGATGTGGAGATGGAGGAACTTTATTGTCCACATCAAGTTTTACATATACGAAAACTTCCTACTTCACACCATCAAAATACACCACACTTTTAAAATCTTATGACAATCATCTAGAAAACAAGACCACATCGCTTCAGCAAAAGCACAGAATAATAAGAAATGTATGTTGAAAGTGACCTCTGGAGCTCATCCACTCCAACTCCCTACTCAAAGCATGAAAATCTTCAAAATTAGTTCAGGTTGCACAGGGCCTCACCTAGTTAAATTTTGAAATTTGCAAGGATGGAGGTTCCAAAACCTCTCTGGGCAATTTCTTCTAGTGCTCTCACATTACAGGATAAGCCTCCTGGAATATCCCTGGAATAGAACAAGCAGACGTTGGCTCTTCTTGATTCCCTGCGGATTCTCAAAAATAAGTTTATCTTCTATTCTGTCTCCTTTAGATAGTGGAGTAGAGCAAGAGGAAGAATTCTCTGCTCTTGACTGAACAAGCTCTGTTCCCTCAGACTCTCCTTGACTTTTGCGTTCTCCAACCCCTACCCATCCACCTGGTCTTCTACTGGACTTCTTCTAGCCTGTCGACCTTGTGTTGTTGTCTGTTTGTGCTAGCTGAAAAATAAGCACAGCATTTCATTTCAGGTAGAGCCTCTCCAGTGCTGAGCAGAAGGAAATAAGCACACCCCTCAAGCTCTCAGTTATGGTTTTGCTACACAAAAGTGCAGGTAGCCATTGCTGCCAAAGGGACACACTGGCACATGTTCAACTTATTGCCCATCAGGACTTGCAGCACTGTTCCTAGGCATCTGAGGCTGTTTTTAGGACTTTGTGTTCATCTTTGCTAGAGTTCAGGATTCTCCTGTCAGGATTCTCAACTTTATAGGACTGTGAATGACAGCCTTCCCCGTCAAGTATATCAATAACAACCATTTTCTCATCCATCTCAGTTTTGTTACATCTATAAACTTGGTGAATGGGCAGGGTAGATGATGAAGATATTCAACAGGATTGGTCCTGAAGACACTGGTACATGAAGACAGGCACTTGTAACTGGCTGCCATTGGTCATGGCTCTCTGAGTCCAGCAGTCCAGCCATGTCTTCCACACACATTATAGATGACCCATTTAGGCCATTTTGTCTCACCTTGACTATCAGTAGCAGTATTTGTGCCTAAAACCCTGCCATTCTTGAGGTAGCACAAAAGCCATTCCTGTCCTGTTCTGCAGTGAGTCAGCCATGATAGAAGATGATTAGATTGCTCAGTCATGATTCAACCTCAGTGAATGGACTGGTTCACCTTTTTTTGCTTTTATTCGTATGTCTCAGGACACTCAAATATGTTCCATAGTCTTTCCAGGGATAGGGGTGAGGCTGATCAGCCGCTATTTTCCCAGATTTTCCTTGTATTTTTTGAAGATAAGAATGACATTTGCTTTGTTTTCCCAGTTGTTAGAAACCTACCAAGTTATCACACCCTTTCTAAAACTAACAGACCACAGCTTTGCTGTGTCATCTCTCAAATGCCTCAGCATCTGATCCTATGAACTTGTGTGTATCCAGCTGATCTAAGTGGTCACTGATTCGACTGTCCTCTGAAGTGGATGGCACTTCTCTCCCCAAGATCCTGTTTGTCATGGAGGCATGGGGAACTTAAGGGCAGACTATGCTAGTAAGGATTAGGGCAAAGGAGACACTAGCACCTCAGCCTTTTCTGTGTTCTTTGTCCCTCCCATCCACACCTAGATAATTTTTTCATATTCATGTGTGGTTGTCTATCCTGTTCCCCTACGTTTCCTTTCAGCATGTGAGCTCAGGAGTAATTTGTCCAGTGAAGTTTGCCTCCTGTGGTGACTGCTTGTTCGCTTATCCATTAAATCAGACTGTTACATCTTGAGGAGATTGCATTTGAAAATTTGTCTCTCTTGCCTTCTTTGCCCTTTCAGACTGCCTCTTAAGGGATCCCACCAACCAAGATCCTAAAGTAGCCAAGAGTGCCCTCCTGAAACACTAGTCTTTGCTGCTTGTCTTCTTTATTTCCCTTAGGCACTTAAATTCAACTTATGGTCACTGCAGTCATAGCTCCCAATGACTGTCATTGGTTAGAAAATGAGTTTTTCTTTGTTTATGGGTAGCAGGATCTGCAGAACATCATTCGCTGTCAGCTTGTCTCACAGCTACACATCACATGCCCTGTTTTGTTGCTCTTCTAGCAGATATTGGCGTGATTAAAGTCCCCTGTGATAACCAGAGTTTTCAGCTGGGAGGATCCTTCAAGTTATTAAAGGTTTGCCTACCTTCTCCACTTGCTACTTGTGCAATCTGTAGCAGATGCCAGTCACAGCATCCCCTGGTTGACTACTGCTCTGTAAGTTTTCAATACATCTGTGAGAGTGAGCTACTCCTTTGTGGAGAGAGCAATCTGCCAGCTCTCATCTTCACAACCTGTCTTTCCCAAAGTCTCTACTTACCCAGTGCAGTGATCCAGTTGTGAGCTACCTACCACATCTTCATAACCCTAATTAGCCCATTCTGTATTTGCACAGGATTTTTTACTCCCTTCTCCATCTGTTTGCCAGGCAGCATGCATTGATTGACAGGCACTTAAGAAGGGGTCCTATTTTGCTCAGATCTCTTGGGAGAGTACAGGAAACTTCTCATATAGGCACACTCATCCCCTATTTCACCCCTTAAAAAGCAAGGCAAGCAATTCCCTATGGAAACTAGCACAACAATAGCAAGAAACATGACTCCTTCTGCACCACTTCCTCAGATGCATCTCATTTCTCCCTAGCAGACCTTCTATGTTTGTTGAAGAGTAGGTTTCAAAGGTCATAGAAATTGACTCTCTGTGAGCAGAACCAATCCCACCAGCAGACAGCAATCTGCAGGCTGTATCCACTGGTACCCAAGGTGTTACCTGCATCATCTGGCTGACAGGATACACTAGCACATCTCTTCAATGCATAACTGAAACCTACTAATCCTGAAAGAGAGAAATATGACATGAGTGTGAGCACTATAACAACTGCCAAAATAAGAAACTAACCTCAGTAATAATTTGATTTTCAGATAGCGAAGGATGAAATTTAAGTTACCAAAACAAATGGCACCAGCTTTGCTATGGCTACATTAATCATTAGCTCAGGACAGTAGGAGCAGATCTGTCATATGAAAATTTTGGTTACTGTATATATCCATTTAAAACATGTTTTAGGGACTTTATTTTAGAGGGAATAAATTAGCATCTGGAATCAATTAGGCACCTGTGGTACATCTTTTGAATTAATTTTCTTCCAAAAGGAATACAGCTTTTGCTATTGAAGGCAGTTGTGTGCCTTCAAGGCAATGGTGTAAACCATTTTCATTTAAAAATGCACCAATTGAACCTAAAATACTTAAGTAAATTCATTCACAGAATGCCTTAAATTCTCACTGTAACATGGTGAACCATACTGATTATCTGCTTATTATTTTATGTTCGAGGCTACAGGCTATAAAATTTTTATGGTTTTACTAGTTTTACACAATTGTGTCATAACTTTTCAATTTTCTTTTATGTTAACTGTGACAAAAGTCCTTAGTCAAACCTTTCAGACAATTTTCTACAAAATATTGCCAAAGGACAAGACAAGAAAGTCATACATGAAGACTTGTACTTCAGTGGAAACCAGTAAAACAATTTATATTGATTCTGTAAGTGATTCTGATTTAGATTCTTCTAACTTCTCACAATAATTCCATATAGAAACAAAAAAAAAAACTTTATAGGAGTTATTCTCCAAACAAAAGTGGATATATAAACATTGAGAAGTTCTTCAAGGAAAATAGTCCCACTGCTAGACTGGGAAGTGTACAAATTTATTTATTTAGATTGTGGTTTCTGGATTCAATCATGACAGATTTATTTCAAGGCTGCCTTTTTTTTTTCTTTTTTTAAAGAAGGATTCAAAAATCTCCAAAGTATGTGAAAAATAAATATAAGGACTGCAAAATTTTAAAAAGTAGCTCTTGGTAAATCATTTATTACTAAGTTTTGGGGGAAGCTGCGATACTGGAGAGTTTCAATCTAGGGTTTCAGGTATGTATCCTAAGATCTCATTGAATATTAGAAGCTTTCAAGGTCACAAGAAAACACTGGAAAACAGTTGTTTCCTTTGATCATCGAAGGACCAGCTGTCCATTTAAACTGGGCAGGCATTTGTTGAATACTGTGGAAGATGTTCTGGCTCCTTGTGAAATTTATTAGATTGATCACTCTTATTTGCTACTTTTAAACATATTCAAGCTGTGTTAAATCATATCTAACTCAAGCCAGGTTTGCTTGGTAGCTTCTTAAGGTTTTTGGTAGGTTTCTGCTTTTTACTGATGACACCTATGCAGTCATCTATCATTTCTTTCTAACAATCACTGTTCTTCACCACTACCCTGTTTATACTTTATTTCCATAGTAAAGGTACACACTCACCCTTCTTAAAATATCCACCAAGGGCTGAATTTATGTTTGATATTTTATTCCTAGTAAGCCTTGGCTTTTCTCATACTGCCAATTTCTTTCTGCATTTTTGCAATGAATCAGATTGGATTCAAAGTAGTTCTTTCCTATTGATGAAGAATTACACTATCAGAAACTTCTTTGGTATTATACAACCACAACCTTCTTTCCCAAGCCTACTGAAATCCAAGGAACCTATAATTTAAAACTTGTATAACCTCTTATTTCTGGTTACTTAACTTCAAATTGAAAACATTGCATGCTAAAAATACAAGCCAACTTCTGTATGACTTGTGTGTCTTAAAGTTCAAATTTAACGTGGTGAAAGCCTTTTAATGTAAGAACAGGACAGGTCAACACTATAGCTTATACCTGAGACCTCAGGTATCCTCTACAGAAATTTTCACCTTTGATGCTTTGAATGCTGATATGAGAAGTAATCTCCATTTCTTACTGCTGACTTCAGTGTAGCCACCTGAGACAGCATGCAGTGCCTGCTTTTCACTTCAGGAGAAGGCTGCTGGTACAATGCAGCTGAATTGTTAAGGCTGGGGTAGCAGTTGTGCACTTATGACAGGCAGAGGAACAGGAGCTGGGAGAGAGCTCTCTTCCCACCTCCTGCCAGTGTTCCCATCCCTCTTTTCCATGCCCTCTTGGCTCAACAAGTCTGCATGTAGCACACAGGGCAGTGAGTGTAGCGAATTCAGAGCAGCAGGGTCACACCAGTGCTTCAGCAATCTGCTCTGCATTGAAATAGGTACAGCAAGACATCATTTTTTAAGTGGTAATTGTCAGCAGCCCAAGGCAACAAACAAATTAGAAACAGATATGATGAGGCCCAGTGGAAGGGAAGAAGCAGAAAGAATATGTGGTGGTTTTGTGCAGAAAAAGCAGCATACAGGGCCATCTAAGCAGTAGAAAAAATTCTAGGAAACTTCAGAAGAATGTGCATTCAGGCTGGAGAAAAGGGTTGGAAAGGACTGATTTAGTGGTATAACTAAGAAAGTGAAAATGTTAAGTCTTTCATGAAATTGTGGGGGAATGTGACTTAGCTGATTTCCATTCCACAGATATTTTTATTCTACTATTTTGCTGGTCAGTCAGTATTTCAGAAAGCCTGACAAGGACACTGTGAATAGCAGGAAAATTACTTACGGGACATACGGGCTCAGCCGTTTTTGAGAGTATCTGAATCTTAAGGGTAGACAGAGCATCAATAATATATTACAGTCATAAACCACTTTTGGGATGGTATGTAAGTCTTTCTGCATTCACTATCCACCAGCTTTATTTGCTGATTGTTATGCAAGATTATAAGATATTGATTTATTTGCCTCTGCAAAATTTAAAAGAAGATTTATATGAATCCTTCAATATTCAATATTTGTGTCAAAGTAATTTTTATCATAAGTACTCTACTATTCTGAAAGGCAAGATAGACTAATTATTTGTCCAAGAAGACCATGCAAGGCAAACATGATCCCTTCTTTCCATGCAAAAGGTTTTAGGTCCAAAAACCTTAAAGCAATTATCTGGCATTGAATAGAACAAAATACAACAAAATATAACATACTGATTGAAGAAAAACAGGAAAAATGACTTATGAGTGGTACACGTAATGGGGTTAGACGTCAGTCTTTGTGTCCTCAGGGTTATGTATCACAATGAACAAAGACAAATGAAGGCTCCACTCCCAGAGAAGCAGCCTGTCCTCAGCTGGGTTATGCCAGACTGTCTAGCCTTCAACTGATCCTTAGTACATACAGCCTCCACCAGCACTTCTGTTCCCTTACATGTTGTGTGGAGATGAACAGTAGGCTCATGTTTATTTTCAAATAAAGTATAAGTTTTCATTCATTATTAGAAATCAATTCTAAGTTAACTTTAAAGATCACCAGGTATAAAATAGTCTTTAAGCAAATGTCTTGCTTATGCTTTTACCTATTTTGGGACAATTCTACAGTTTTTTTTACATAAATTGCCTAACATATCTTGCACAATTTATGCACTTTAATTATAACTTGACAGCATCTTACGTTCTATAAAGCTACAAGACTTTTTCCACAAGGAATCCACAATCACTCTATAGCTAAATTGCCATGCCACAAAATGGGAGGCCTGCTTCAGGTTAAAAATTATATCATGTATATGAAGGCACTAAATAATAAGTTGAGTTTTGTTTGTAGATTGAAACATGTTTCTCACCAGGAAGTCTAACCTTTCTATGGAAGCATTGCATTTTAACAGTTGAGCTAATTTTTCTGTTGACATATATAAGTAAAATGCTTAAATATTTATTTTATTAGGGTTTTTTTGTAGTGATTCTCAGTCATAAACTGTACTTTTTTTTTCATACATTGTTCCATCTCCCTTCCAGTATTTGCAAAGTGTCAACAGGCTGGATTAGGACATTAGTGACACCTGTGCCTCCACGGCTCATAACAACTTTGCTGAAGATGCTCATGACAAAGTGGGGTCCACCTAATCTGCTTGGCTGCTAAGGAATTGAAAAGTCAAAGGAGAAAAAAAATCTTAGTAAAAAGTTTAAAGTATCCAGATGAATAGAGACAAGTCAGTGCTGAGAAGTAGACCTATTAGTGAAGACCACATCTTGGTTCTTTTCAGATTACCACTGTAACTTAAATTGCTGTAGTAATCTTATTTGGCATTATAACAGGACAAGTTAGTTCTAGATTTTAGGAGAATCTAGAGAACAACATTAACTATGTCATTCTCAAGGCTTTGTTGTTTAAGGTCTGTATGGCATTTAATTTGTTTGCACTACCCTGATAACACAGTATTATTTGCTATTAGTAGGAGTTTTGTAGATATAGTGAAGTGAATATAAACCCAATGTTGGAGGAGATCACAGTGGGTCATCTGGTCCAACCTCCCTGCCCAAATAGGATCATCCTAAAGCACATGGCAAAGAATTGTGTCCAGACAGTCCTTGAATATCTCCAGTGAGGGAGACTCCACAACCTCTCTGGGCAATTTATTCTCTGCCTGTCTCTCCAACCTGTCCAGATCCTTCTGAAGGGCAGCACAGCACTCAGGACTATCAGCCATTCCTCCCAGCTTTGTGTCCTGACACGTTCTTCTTATGTGTTGCATATACAGCATGGATATTGCTCAGTTATTGATTTTTTTTTTTTTTTTAGGGTTTCTTTGCAATTTTCATGCGTTAGGCATTATAGTGGTGCTCAGTTCACCTAAAAACTTCTACGTACACTGTCTATAATTAGAGCTCAGTCCTTGAGTTAGACTATACCAGGGAGATTTTTGGGTTTTTTTCAATGTTCAAATGTTCATTTGCTAATGCTCACTCCTAAATCAGTGCCTTAACAAACGGGTTGCCCTCCCTGGTCCATTAAACATGGATTCAAGTATTCGTACAAATAGCAAAGCTTCCCACCTAAGCACAGGTTATATCTGTGGACTAAGAAAAACTTGCTGGGAAATGAAACCACGATTTGAGGTCCTTTTCAATTTTCCTCAAGTGACTGGATCTATAAGTAAGATTAGTGAAGGCCCTGGTCTGATGATCCTATCAAGAGTCAAGTGTGGCCTAATGCTCCAAGTACCACAGTAATGTCTTGGTTTCATGTGCTTCTGCATGTGCACAACAGCCAAAACATTGTAGAATCAAGGGGCAGATAAAGGGGACTACATGTGGAAGTATAGTACTATAATTTTCTTATTTGCTCCTTTACACTGGCTATTTGAAAGTAACAGAAATAAGATTTCATTCTTTTTCTTTGATTCATAGATGCATCCTCATATAGTTTTTCTTCTGATTTCTAATCTTCCCTTTGCTGGAATTCAGATACAGGACTCTGGAGCACTCCTACAAACACTCCTTTAATTATAGTTTTATTGGTCATCTGTGCATTGACTTTTCACATGTGCTCTGTCCCTTTCATCTCTTTTTTGATGTACGCTATTTTCAGCGCATATTTTCTTCTCTTCTCTTTTGCCTAGAACATAGCCCATGGCTGCAGGTCTTCATACACCTCAAGCAGACCACAGCTTCTTCACTTTCTGTATCATTTGCCAGTTCCCCTAATCTTTCAACACTTTTTTTTGCCCTGCTATTTCATAGAGGAGTTTATGTACTGTAAATTGCTTTCTGTCTCCCTTCTCATGAAGTTACCATCTGTTAAGCGTTACCCTCAAATGCTATTTGCAGTCCAACAAACTTCCATTAAAAAACATGGGCTATTTCCCTTAATTTTTTTCCTCACTCCAGACTTGGCATATGTGCATCTGTTCAATGCTTGCTCAGAGGTTTATCTGCTACCTCAAGGCTTTATCTCTTTATCTTCCATTTCTTTTACCTCTCACTCAGTTTCTTGATTTTTCATTCTCCTTTTTCTCTCTAGGATTAAAGAGTGAGGAACAAGTGTGCCTACAGTCTCTCTGCAAGGATATGCTACCACATACAGCTCTGCTCTTGCCATCAAGTAGGCATCCTTTCAGCTTGTGCTATGAACTCACTTGCCCACTCAGATACTTAAGTGAAATGGGACAAGCTGCCAGGTGAAACACGTGTTTGGTCCGGTGATTCGGGAGGTTGTCCTCTTCGACCAAATGCGCAGTTACACACATTTCTGTGCTTTAACATTTACTTCAAGAGAACATTTTCTTTCCTTGCCAGTGTGAGGTTTTATTTGATCTTCAACTGTAGTACACAGTGACTTTCCTGTAATGTTTCAGATATCTGTCCTGACGCTTTTCATTTTGCCACTTCTAACAAAATGCTGCAGAGATCCACACATCCATGACTTTTCTCCTGCTGAGGGGGGCAACTGTGGCTGTCTGTTCAACACTATCCAACAGTGTTTCTGCAGCCAGCCAGAAAGCACCAGCTCTGCCATCCTCCCTAGCTGTTATTCCTCTTAGTATTAAGTGGAAGATCACTATTTCAGTGCTGTAAAATCCCGTTTACAATTGGTGAAATTGTACTTCCAGAATCTGTTCAGAAGTTTATTCCTTAGACCAGGCTATTTTTCTGTGAGTTATTTGTGTATTTACATTGCATGAGGTACAAAATTTTTTCACCGATTTCATTAGAAAGAATTAGAAAGATAGCATTCTTTCCCTGTCTTCATCTATGTATAGCTTTTTCCTCTTGAAAAAGCCACTGCTTTTATCAGTGGCCTAGACCCCAAAGGTTTGCTCACTTGTCACCTCACCTTCACATTTTTTCATTCTGTCTTTTTTGTCTGATCAAACATGATACCAAATCACCCTTTGGTATGAGCATCTTTTGCTTGACAGCAAGTGGGTACAACTTCCTCCCAGAGGTGATCCTTCAGACCTTCAGTCCTAATGGAGTTCAAGGACACTACATCAGGTAGGCTCAGGTTCTCCTTTCTGTGGGCTGAAAGCAGACTTGAGGCCATCCATGAGAAATTCAGGTTGTCTCTGTTCTTCAGGAACTAAGATACTGCCAAAACTGTTGTTCTAAAATAGTCATTGAAAGAAACCTTTTGACTTCTGCAGATTTATTTCCCTTTAGGCATCTTTCCTATATTCTGAGCACAGGGAATGTCTTTATTTTATATTTACAAGGTGCTATATCAATGTGCCACTGCTCTAATCTATTATGATTATGATTATGTCAGAAACATATTTCTTGGTTTCATGAAGATAAATATGCTATGAAAAATGCATACAAAACAAATTATACAGATGGGAAAGGCTATAGGATAACTTCCCTACCTATTTCCAGAGACAAATGTTGTTGACAACATTCTATTGACAACATTCTAAAAATTTCAACTGCCCTTAAAACTTTTTGTTCTGAATTGTGCTATGTTAGAATAATGACAGTAAAATAAATAATAAAATAGGTAATAGGAAAGTGAAAAACATTGGGAGATCTTTTATTTTGTCTCATTTTAATATTTTTGGAACATACCTGACACAAAACAGGAAGTTCAAGAATCTCAGAAGATATGGCATAGCAATGAATTAGTGCTATTTTATAAAGCATAGTTGTCTTAATAAACAGAATTAGAAGTATGATCTCAGCAGGTGTGATTTCAAGGACAGATCCAAAGCATTGCAAGCTGACATTTTGGATTCCCCCTGCATTACAGTTTAGACACATTAAAATCCTCATAGATATCCAAATGATCCCCTTTCTCTCCTTCAATGAAATTTTCAATGGATTTTATAGAAATTACCCCCCCCCCCCC
>WEIV01019887.1:23977-57142 GCA_013390005.1 Calyptomena viridis
AGAGATCAGTTTCTCCTTGCCTAACCACAAGAATGAGGCAATGTCCAGTCACAGCCTCACTTCTACACGTGCTCAGGTCAAAATTAGCCTACAGCATGGGCCTATAGTACAGTAGCAAGAGTGCTTCTCAAATGCAGAGAGTTTGTAAGGATGTGCTCATATCCACATCCCACAGACCATTTCCTACCATGAAAATGACAGTATTCCAAAGAATTTTGGAAACTTGAGTCTATTCCAAAGATTTCCAGAAACTGGAAGCTGCAATGATGGCCTGGCCAGAGAAAAGCCTGATGTTGTTCTGAGTGCTGCATGAGAGAATTCATCTCTGTTTTTTGAAGGCAGCTGGGTAACCGAAGAATTTATAGCACTCTCACAACCACTGTTTTACAGGGAAAATCTAGTTCTCCAGAATGCTCTGCTCGAACAAAATTTTCTAGTTAGTTATTTAACTAGTTTACCTCTGAATCTCTTTCTCTGGACCACCTGAAATACCACAAGTGAAGGGCACTTTAGAACATATAAATAAGTGTAATATATAAGTGTAATATAAGTCTGGTTTACATATTTTTCAATGGAAAAAAACAAACAAAAAAATCACCTACCTGATTGTCAACACATACAGTTATATAACATGATTTTGTCCTTATACAGAAGACTCTGTAGTTTATGAGTTTTGGGCTGTGGTTTTATTGTTGTTCTTTTTGTGTAACATAAATCCCAAAAACCTGGCAGCACAGTATCAAAACCAAGAATAGGGCGAATAAGGCCGTACAGGATCCATAGGGCTTTTCACTGCTCCCAGCTTGGAAATGCTCACCCATATTCCATGCGTTGATTATGTGATATGCTGACCTGAAAAACATTTGGAAAAATCCTCCTCTGCCTTCCCATCTCCCACTTTGGACTTCGGTGTACCTTCAGGAAGGTACCTGATGTGTGGAAGCTCCAGTTGCCTATAGCAAAGGTGAGAGAGAAGTTTGTTTCCCTTATCCTCAAACTCACCATTGTAAAAGAAGTAAAAACTGACTTTGTTTAGAATCAGGACAGTGGTATCTTATTAGGTGCTGACAGTTTTCACTATACACCTTCTGTTCTTTAGACAAAATGAGTGTTTGTTTGCAATTATTTCTCCTTTTTTTTCCAGGCATTTTGAGCCAAATTAGTATAAGTACAATGTAGAAATTCATGGTGACTTTCATAACTTCTTCCTCTTTGTTGCAGAGTCACATTTCATGGAAAACCGGAAAATGATTAGCCTGTTCCCTCTCCAGTGTTAGCTAGTGATTTGCTAGTGTGTTCTGGATCATGGCTGAGGTGTCTCTAGGGACTGTGAAGGAGTGACAAGAAATAGCCATATGAATAATATTAAAGGATAGTAAACTCCAGGGGAAAAGAGAAGTAGACCTATCCTCTATTATTTTACTATTTTTAGTAATTTTTACATTAACATGAAGACATGGTAAAAATAACTATGGCAATCTCCTAAGGCATTGTAGTCTTGTCTTTCTAAGAATAGCCCAGTGAATGGTGTATCTTTGCTTTACTGCAGTAAACTGAATAATCTATCTGCAGAGACTGACAGGTGGAGTTGATACTTAGATATCATGACTAGCTAGCTCAAGCAATGAAAATATATTCTTAATCAGAGGGGAGGTATTAGCAGGTTAAAAGATGCTTGTCTCATTAACTGGTATAAAAAGAGGAAATTTCTCAATAAATAAGTCCCTGAAAGTAAAATAAAACAAAATAATTGTTTCATTAAAAGGAGTAATCCAATCTTAGCTTATTGATGCACCATAGAAAGAAACATAGCACTTTTTTTTTAACAAATTACACTGGTATGGGAAAATAATTATAAGAAATATTCTTTTTGCTGTAGGAAAGCACTGAACTGTGGTCTTGCTTCATATTTATTTGAATCAAGCTTTGTCTTTATTTGGATCAAATGCAATTTTATTGTGAACTAGCAAGACATGTTTTAGGACTACTATTCAAGAAAAGGAGAATTTAGCACTACTGCAAGAAAAATCAAAGATTCACCAAAAACTTTAAAAAAATGTAAAATTGGAATTAAGAGGTTCAAACAATCACCTGGGGGACAAGGAAGAGCTGATATTTATGTTGCTTTTGAGGCACTTTCCAGGTTGTATAATTCTGCTTGATACAGAATGTGAATTAAAACTCTCACCAAGGATCATACAAAGATATTACCATATGCTGAAGGGAAAAAGGGCTCTGGAAACAGGATGAGAAAGGCACACCGAGCAAGAAGGCAATCTGTGGTGAGCTGTACTGCACTGTGGTGAGAAATACTCTGTAGCAGCTTTGTTCTGAGGAGTCCAGTTTCCTCATAGCCCCTCAGTTTAAATCTTGTTATGTCAAAATTTTTACTGTGATCCTATGCAGTATTTTCTGTCATGTTACAGAGGTCTCACCAGTCCACAGTCAAAAATAGATAGGACTCCAGTGTTACCAGTTTAGGCCAAGCAGGGGATCACTTTAGGTTACCCTGTTTTTCTGCTCTGTTGTCTCTTATACATATGAGTTTTTTTGGCAAACGTACATGCTACTTAAGAGAGTAGAGCAGGCATACAGTGTAAATGTGGCAGAAATATCTCTCTTTTCAAACAAAACCATCTTTCTCTCTGGTTTCATGTCATTTGGCATTTTTAGTTGGCTGCCAGGAAAAGGTTTCTCCTTGTTTTCAGAAGCTGAGTGTGGCATTTGACCACATTGCGAGCACTACTCTTGTACCAGGAGAGCACAGCAAGGAAGGGAGGTCATGGAGGTGTTACAGGAAAATACTGTCACCTTCAGCAGAAACAGCCTCTGATTGTTCCATTGGCCTTATTAAAGTTTTTAATTTATATTATATCTGAGGATGAGGGAACAGGTTCAAATAAAATAAGTAATAATTCATGGGATGATGGCTCAGCATCACAGATAATAGTATAGCTCCTCTGGATCTGGCAGACATCCAGGTATTTTTTGAGAATACCTGTCTTGTCCTGAGCTGACGGGTTAGAAAATTATATTCATCTAACCATGAGTCTCACCAAAACTTTTACTGTATCTTATAAAAATTATAGGCAGGTATTTATTTCTAACTATAAAAGAGAGCAATTTACTAGTAAAATTCACAAATAAATTGTCATTTTAATCTCTGGTGTAATTGGTTTTCTGGACCAGAGTGTCGGAACTTCCACCACAGAGAAGGTATTTGTACTCTTGAAACTGTTAAGAAACCATCTCATATATTCACATTGTCCTCTTATTCTGGATATAAAAGATATCATTACTTTAGGAATCAGTATTTTCTCTTGCTTCCCTGTTGAAGTGAAAAAGCTGGCAAATTTGAATACAGTTAGGGTGCTATGCCTGTTATGACAGCTATTTCCCTTGAGAACAGGACAAAGGGTTCTCAAGACTCAAAGGCATACAAAACTTTCTCCAGTAGAACAGGTCACCCGTGTTCCTTCCTACATATCTATTTCCATCTGTGCAATGAAGAGCAAAAGAACTGAGAAAATGAGTACTTCAGAGTTTCTCTAAAATAAATTGATCTTATAAGAAAGAAGTATTTAAATGTTTTGCTTAGTTCATGTTCGTGCTGACCAATCCTAGAGAAAGTAGAAGACTGGATTTTATTACAATTACTTGAAAGCAAACTAAATTGCTTGGGTTTGATGTTTTTAATCAGAGGTTTTACATGAAATAAAAAAACAAAAATTGATTCATGACCTAAACAAGGCAACACTAATAGAAGTATCACCTATGACCTCCTTTTTTATTACCTCAGAAGTTGAGCAAGAGCCTTGCTATACAAAGCTATCTTTCTTTTTTATTGCACGCTTTAGCGGCGCAGTAACAAAAAGGTTACTAAGAGAGCAGTCCAAGACTCTGAAAAAAAGCCCCAAAACTTGTATTTCAGCCTGCCCTAGAAATAGTGTTCTCTTAATTAATGTAGGTTTTGGGCAGCATCAAATATCTGTATATTTTATTTTAAGATTTGGACCAATGGGATTTACAATAGTAAATTATGAAAAATATCTTTCAACTCCCTATCCTTATGGATATAATGAGATTAAGTTTCCAGCATTTCTGTTCCAGTATTTTAATGGTCTGTTAGCACTTGCCTTCCATTTTCAGAGCCAATGAGAGAAGTAATAGTTAAGAATTGTAATATAAATAAATGTTAAAGCAAGATTACCCAAGTCTTAGAAGCTGATGCAGTATGCTAAATGCTAAAGAGTTCTCTAAAATCCACAGTGCAATTTAAATCCTACCTGCTTTTTACTGTATTAAATTGTTTGACCATGAGAAAGCCTGGTCAATGGTTTATATTCTTCCATTAAGGGTGATGGAATACAAAGAAGAATGCTCTTCCGAATGACAAAAATTAGAGTCATTCAGGACTCTGCAGTATACAGCTTATACTCTGCAGTATACAGTATTCTAAAAAAATGTGCAACCATCACACTCCAGTAATGTTTCTGGGTTTGTTACCTTTTTCATGTGGAAGACAGTGAGCATGGAGCCAGTCACTTGGCTCTGCAATTGAGTCAATTATATAAATTATCATTTAGCAGAGGTACAATTCTCTTATGGGATTTCAGTCCTAAATGATATCAGAGTGTGAATCTTCACACATTTACACTTCACAACATTTACTTTCTAGACATAAAAAACCTGAAAACCTGTTATTGATTTGAGAGAGATGAAGGAATGGAGAACTGCATTTCAGGGCAATTTTTCTAATATTGGTCCAAGACCTAGAAACCTTTGCAGTTCTGCAATCCAGCAGAAGACTTGATGTTCAAAACTAGGCGTGCTCAGTATAAGCACAACACCTCATTCTGTCTGTGTGCTAGCAAATGGATTGCTAGCAACATAATCAGGGGTTTAGTTACAGCAATAACAATATGTACATACCAATGGAAACTTGGGTTTGAAACCCTCTGTGTTCCCTAAAATATCTTCAGCTGACACTTAATGTATCTATTTCTATCCAGCCAGAATATCCAGGTAATTTGCTTAATTATTATCTCCATTTCTTTACAAAAAGAAATAATAATTAGGGGCTTTGATGTAGCTGTTATTTTGCATGCAGTTCTGGAAAGGGAAAGTATGTGATTTTACAGCTTCAGAAAAATCAAGGGCCAAGAAATGTACATTTTGATTCATAAATTCATAGTGAAATCTATCTCTTTCCACTTACTCTGCAGGAGGCCTGTGCTGGCCTGCATTTCTTTTCTTTCCAGGACAACTGTAGTGTGCTCCACCCACCAACTCTCCTCTGTTCATTTGCATAGGGAAGAAGAAACAGGAGCCCTTTGGATCTGTATTGAAGTAAAATAATTCACATTTCCCTATCAATTGGAAATTAAGATGTTTTCATTTTCATGACCATGAGAACATCCACACACAGCCCATTACAGAGCTGCCATCACCAACAATGTTACAGCCTCTGCCCTAGGGAAGGAAACCACTGAAAGTTCCCTCAGGGCATGCCAGAACTTCAGCAAAATTCTGCTCACTATGAGATGTTTTCACTGAATTATTCCCTACTGAATGAATAAGCTTTCTTCAATTAGTCTTTTCTATCACAACCTGCAAAACAACTGTAAGTGGAATGCCCAGAACATTTTGCTGTGAACAACCACACAATCAACACCAGAAGGTTAAGGTAATTCAAATTTTTAACCCCTGGCTTTTGAAGCTGCATTTGAATTTTCTCTCTCGTGCTATCCCTACAGGGCAGAAGTTATGTTACAATGCACTTCTACTTTTAACATGCTGACAATGACATTTACTCTGACCTGTAGAAAGATGCCATCTCTCAATTCAATTTTAATCTTTGTCTAGGAATTGTTTTCCCTTTCTATTAAAATTTTGCAATAATAATAAAATTATACATAAATCTAAGGATGCATTACTTTAATTTTATTTTTTGAACTGCATTATTCATAATCACTTAGGAATAGCTAAATGTAACCAGAGTAGGCTAGCAAGCAATACTAGAGTTCACCAAGCAGCTAGATCATGCACTACTTTTATCTTTTGCAATAAGGATTGCCCTATATGCATTCCTTTTCTTTGTCTCCTGTTACACACTTACTATTGCCCACAGGTATATTTGTTTAAATATGCATGTAAATTATACCTGCACTAGTGTAAAATACATACCTATGAGGAATAGTCGCTTTTGCTGTTGTTTCCAAAGCAACTACTTAACAGCAAAAGCTAACACCCCTTGAGGTGATGGCCTGTCTCATGTGAGGGTGCTGGATGACAGAAGAGACCATCTTACAGAATCATAGAATCATTTAGGTTGTAAAATACCTCTATGATCATTGGATACAACCATTAACATAACACTCCCAAGTCTATAACTAAACCATGTCCCTAACGGCCACATCTATGAGTATTTTAAACAGCCCGAGGGATGGAGATTCAACCACTTTCCTGGGTAGACTGTTCCAATGCTCAACAACCCTTTCAGTGAAGAAATTTTCCCTAATATCCAATTTAAACTTTTCCAGAAAAGGAGACTCTACAACTTCTTTGGGCAGCCTGTTCAAATGCTCTGTCACCATCAGAGTAAATTTTTTCTCATATTCAAAAGGAATTTCCTGTGTTTCAGTTTGTGTCCATTGTCCCTTATCCTGTTGCTGGGCTCCACTAGAAAGAGTCAGAACCCATCCTTTTGACACCCACCCTTAAGATAACTGCATGTATTGATAAGACACCCTCTGTTTTCTCTTCTCCAGACTAAACAGTCCCAGCTCACTCAGCCTTTCCTTGTAAGAAAGATGCTTCTAATCATCTTTGTAGCTCTCTGCTGGACTCTTTTCAGTAGTTCCTGGTCTTTCTTGAACTGAAGATCCAAGAGCTGGACACATTTCTCCAGATGTGATCTTAGCAGGGCTGAATAGAGGGGCAGAATCATCTACCTCAACCTGCTGGCAATGCTCTTCCTAATGCATTCCAGGATACCGCTGACCTTCTTGGCCACAAGGACACACTGCTGGCTCATGGACAGCTTATTGTCCACCCAGACGCCCAGACCCTTCTTAGAAGCGCTGCTTTCCAGCAGGTCAGCCCCCAGCATATACTGGTGCATGGGTTATTCTTCCCCAGGTGCAGGACCTAGTACTTGCCTTTGTCAAACTTCATTATGTTCCTCTCCACCTAACTCTCCAGCCTGTCCAGGTCCTTCTGAATGGTACCACTGCACTCTGTGGTATCAGCCACTCTTTCAGTTTTGTATAATCAGTGAACTTGCTGAGAGTACATTCTGTCCCTTTATCTATGTCATTGATGAATAAGTTTAACAAGACTGGATTCAGTACTGACCCCTTGATGCCAGGCAATGTCACTGGCTATAGGTCTCCAACCAGATTTTACCCTGGTGATCCTGACCCTCTGATCTCTGCCATTCAGCCAGTTCTAAATCTGCCTCACTGCCCACCTGCACTTCCTGATCTTACTTATGTTGTGAGAGACAGTGTCAAAAGCCTTGCTATGCATATCCACTGTTCTCCCTTCATCTACCCAGACAGTCATGCTGTCATAGAAGACCATTGGATTAATCAAGCTTGATTACTCCTGATAACTTTTTTTAATCCACATGCTTACAGGGACATCCAGAGTCATTTCATTACCTTTCAGGGATGAAGGTGAGGCTGACCAGCCCGTGGTTTCCTGAGTCCTCCTTCTTGCCTTTTTTGAAGACTGGAATGACATTTGCTTTCCTCCAGGTCACAGGAACCTCTCATGTTCCCCATGACCTTCCAAAGATGATAGAGAGTGGCTGAGCAATAGCATTTTCCAGCTCCCTCAGCCTTTGTGAATGCACCCTATTGTAGCCCATGGATTTGTGGTTGTCAAGTTTGCCTAAATGATCCAACCACTCTCAACCAAGAAAAAGTCTTCTTTTCTGCAGACTTTCTCTCTTGCCTCCAGAGTCTGCGATTCCTGAGGACTGACCTTAGCAGTAAAGACTGAAGCAAAGAAGGCATTCAATAACTCCACCTTCACACCAGGGCACTCACCTCATTCAGCAGGGACCTCACAATTTCCCTGGTCTTCCTTTTGCTACTGATGTACTTCAGGGAGCCCTTCTTGCTGTCCTTGACATCACTTGCCAGAATTAGTTTCAAGTGGATCCTAGCCTTCCTTGTAACATCTCTGCATGCTCTGACATCCACAGAAAAACAGTTTCTAAAGTTCTAAGTATTGACAACTGTTCATTGGCTGCTCTGAAATGATGATATCATGAAACACAGGTGAGAGTCCACATAAGTTATTTTTAAGTTGCATTCTAACTCTTTCTCTCAAAACTTCCTTTCAAACTTTAAGTTCCAAAGGATTTTCCTAAAATTTGTTTTTCATCCACTTGAGGTTTTTTACACCTTTTATATCCATCTTCTCAAGAGGTACACTGTAGAATATTTTTAATCGTGAATAGTCCCCTATAATAACTAGGAGAATAAAAGCTTAAAAGGGAAACAAATTATGAATGCAGATTTTTAGTGTTAGAAGCAAAACCTAAGAGCTCTAACAAGTTCACACCACATTTTGTGGAAAGGACCTTCCTTCCTTCCTTCCTTCCTTCCTTCCTTCCTTCCTTCCTTCCTTCCTTCCTTCCTTCCTTCCTTCCTCTCTTCCTTCCTCTCTTCCTTCCTCTCTTCCTCTCTTCCTCTCGTCTCTTCCTCTCTTTCTCTCTTTCTTTCCTAACTCTCTCTATAAAGAAAACAAGAAAGTAAAGTTGCAAAAGGAAAAAAAAATCTCAACTAAGTAGGTTTTTTAAATATAACTTAAATTTTCACACAGAACAGACTCTTCTCTATGGCTTATCAGGAATGAAGATCTACTAGTGAGAATATATATACACACATATGTAAAAGGTGGTTCTCTGAAGTAACTTGTCTCAGCTTAGTCTGAAAATTCTAGTTTTCTAGTCCTATGTATTGGTATTCTGTATATATTATATATATATATAGTCTATGTATAGGCCTCTAACTTCTGTCTTGAATTATTATTAATCACTGATGGAAGAATTTTATGTAAGTATTATTACTTTTAAAAAAGAGTTAGCTCACACTGCTGGTATATTCCTACCCAGAAAGTTAGTTAGAAGTAATGCCTAAAGCAGGTGTAGCACCTGAACCAAACAAAATACGTATTGGGATTTTTTTTAATATTTAAAAAAGCACACATATACAGACACCAATAACTTTTTAATTCCTGTCAAGGAAGGAGGAAATATGAAGGAAGCTAGAGAATGAATGAATAAAAGTTATGTATTCTACTGCACATATTAGGTATCATTCCTACTTTTCTGAAAGCAAAACAGGTGAATGTGTGTGCAGTGGAAAGATAACACACTGTTTAGAAATATGCAGAACAGGCAAGTATGAATTTCTGAAAAAACAAGGCAATATATTGCCAGAGTTCTTTTTTGCATTTATTTGAAATTAGGAGACAAAGGAAAGAACAAAGTGTACACATTTGTAAGAAACACTGCCCTGCCAAAATGTGAATCTACCAAGGTGACAAATAAGATAGAAGAAAGATACAGATATGCACAGAGGATGAACAAAGACAGCAGAAAGCTGAATTAAGGGGTAGTGCTTCAGGGTTCTGGAAATCCCTACTTTTGTTATCAAATACATAAATTATATTTAAGAGGCTATAATCTAGACAAGTAAAATGTGTTGATGGCAATTCACTGTAGCCTAATGTGAAGTAATACATTTATGAATCAAACATGATAAAAGCTGCAGAAACTTATATTTTAAAAGTGGCCATACATCAGCTCATAAAAGATTAAACTAGTCTGAACTGTATTTCCCTGTACAACTAGTTAGGAAGCTTTTTTGTTTTATTAAAGGATATTGCTTCTGAAAATGGTACAAAGCTTTCATCAAAAGAAAAATGTATGAAGTGAATTTCTATGGGTACATGGTTGTCACATATTAAAATAGACTATCTTTACACCAACCCAGCAAAAAAACCTAACTGAATCAATAGCAATGAAAGTAATGGAATAAAGTTAACATATTATCATTTACACTGCCACAACCAGTCAGGTGTCAAGTTGAATAGTATCATTAATCATCTCAGGCTAGAAAGCAAGATCTGACAGAAATCGAATTTTTGACAGAGGTAACTAGATAAAACAGTGACCAGGAGCTGAGGGCAGTAGAAGAAAATTTATGAAAGTTTTATTCTTGATCTTTTCTACTACTTTGTAGACAAAGTATTTACAGAGCAGAGATTCTTGCCTCAAGAATTTTCTTCTTATATTTGTAATCAAAGTATCCTTACGACCATTTAACCTTTTGTAGGTAAGACTAAAGGTTTTAAAACTACAAGACACTGTAACCTCTTGTTCTTAAAGACTAGTTTCAGTGTATCAGAAAGGTAACAATGACAAATTGATGTGCAAAGGTCATGACATTTCATCAAGAAATTGTTCTAAGGCAATGGGACCTGTAAATACATATCACTGTGGGAAGTTCTGCTGCTCCAGCAGCTGTCAGTTTAGAAAATGTTCTTACACAGCATGAATCGCTATTTTAGTAAACATAAATTTATTTTTTCTGTAGAAACAAGATTCTATGAATTTCAAAGGCATGGATCAATTTAGATTAGCAATGCAAATCTTGTGTTTCTGTAAAAACTTTATTTATTTTGTTTATTTGATTTCCTTTCTTCCTCTCATAATTGTTAGAAATGAGAATTCGGAATGTGTAGAGAGGTAAGAAAGGAAAATTTAAAAGTGATCAATTGAGCTGCAGACAGGTTTAACAAGGGCAAAATATTTTGCAAGGCAGTGAAGGCCACTTGTCATGAACAATGACGAGTGTTGCACTATGAAATGCTATGCAAGGTGTTTCTTCCCATACAGAAAAAAAGGTTCTTTATTCCTGTTGATGAATAGGTTTCCATGATGCTTCCTCTCTGTTTATATATTCTGTGTTTCCATGGATTGGTGAATGTATATGTTTGGGGAAGATCTGTGATTAGCTCTTCAAAGTGGAAGTTGTGTTTACTTAAGGGTCAGGAAGAAATGGAGCCACCTTTAACAGGGGAAAAAAGTGAACCTGTACACAAAAGACACATATGCCCTGTTAATCATGGTCTTAGGGCACCAGGGATTCTCTGCTGTATTTAGTAGTGACAATGGGGACGGAGAAAGAGGTAGTCTGCAGTTTTAATCTCATTGAGGCCTTGGGATTCACTGCCTCGCACCATGACAGGCCATCTCTTAGAATTTTATCTGTGCAGAGTAGCAGCTCTGGGCTTCAGGTGAGTTTCTGGGAGTGCCAAGACACAATCCCTCTTGTCCTGTTGAAGGTTACCAGAGAATAGGCATGGAGCAGTGCCCTTCCAAGTCCTGCCCCTGCCCAAGGTGCTGGCTCATGCCAGTCTCCTATGTAACACCCACATAAACTCAGTGGAGATTGGAGGCCCCTTTGCCCTGGAGAGACCATCTCCAGCTCCATTAGGAGCAGCCATTCCCACTGATTTCCCACAGATACTCAGAAAATAAACTACTGCCTCCCCTCCCCACACATCAAACAGCTCAAGAGGGGTGAAGCTATTGCAGCTCCTTCTCCTCAGGTCCAAGCAGTAGCCAGGTGGAAGACATATTCCCAGCAGGTTCATGCACTCCAAGCACACATATACACCACAAATATATATTGTTGGCCCCACAGATCACAGACGGATACTCAGAGCACACACACAAACACAGACGTCTCCAATAACCTCACTCTGCTCTCCTCTCTGGCCCATTAGGATGGAGGTCTACTACTGAGAATATATACACACATATGTAGAAGGTGGATCCCTGCAGCAACTTGCCTCACTACTCATAGACATGCTCTCATTCACAGAGGTGGCCCTTAAAGACCTGCTCACCCTCTTGGTTCTCAAGGCCACTTCACCTACTACCTAGCTACGTTTTCACTAGTGATCAGTCACTCGAACACCAGGAACACACAGGCCCTTTGTCCTGTAGTCTCGTTCCTGTTACTGCACTTAGATCCTCAGAAACACAGATGAACACAGAACTGAAATGCCCAGGAAAGAATTAGGAAGGAATTTAATAAGAAGATAAAACCAACTGCACTGGTCAGGCATGAGGCACAGACAGACAAGCAACAATGTCAACTTTTAAAAATGTGAGGAAACGTAATAGCAAGAATACCATCCACACATTTCTGCAGTTATTAACAATTCCAGCGATGGGCACAGCAACTTCTACATTTAATGTACCTTTCCTTAAATAATTGGCCGGGACGATTGATTTACTGAGTGAGGCCAATGCTATGGATTAACATAGCCGCCTGCAGACTGAGAATGGTAATCCCTGCCATATTATACATTCGTTGCAAAAAAAATCCCTACTGTTATCATCTGAACTGAAGCACAGCTCTAATAGTTCAGAGTAGTTTTCCTGAAGGGAGAAAAACTAGCTCAGTAGAGGCAGGTGGAAATTTTGGAGAAAAAAATCAAGTTCTGCCAGCTTCCTATTGGCAGCCCTGTGTTCCACAACTACTTCCATTGATCTATGGGACTATTCATGTGGTTATGTTCTTTGTGCAATGGAACAAAACTGGTTATATGCAAATTCAAACTCAATGTGGTTAAGATGCACAATCTGGCTCATTTGTTTTGTAGCTACAACCCACTGACTTTCTAAATTATTACAGAAGTATCAGCAGCTGTTCTCTCCACCCAACTATTTCATGTTGAGCTGGAATGCACACTAATCCATCAGCAATGAGGACCAGCCACAGACTATGAATAAGCAAAGAAAATCTTATTGGAAAAAACTGGAAATGTAAAAAGTTACTTAGCAATCAAAATATCCCAACTGTTTCAGTGAAAATAATACATAGATGATTCACATGAAAAACTCTTGTGAAGCAGGGGGAAAAAATAATGTTCTGGTTTTGTGCTCAGTATATGAAAACCTTTGCCACATTTGGGAGGACAGTCATCCACCCACTGGGGTAGAAAGTTATTAGCATTCACACACACAAAAAAACCAGTAGCTAACACCTGAAACTCATAATTCCCTTCTGATTCTTACTTGTCAGGGGGCTTCACAAGTAGTCCAAGTCAGAAGGACATTACAAGTACAATGAATAATCCTGCACTTCACATTTCACAGCAAAACCAGAGCTCTCACAAAAATATTTTGACAGTATTTAAAGGTGTGAAATAAAAGTCAAACTGGTAGCTCTGATATTCAGCAGAAAGACTGTTCAAATCCAGGTTCAGAAAAGTATTCAAGAATGATTTATTTTGACACAGTCCTCTTAATTTCAATTTATGTATGCTATTCAGGCAGGAAAAGGGGGCAAAAAGCATCCAAAAACTTTCAGCAACCATTACAGGCGCATTGCTTGTTCTTGACAAAACTTCTCTCAAGTCCTTTTTTCTCTGTGAAATTGCATGAGTTAAAACTGAGCTGGGGAGTCTTGGACTGTTCTACTTCTTTCCACTATAAGTCCCAAAGGTGGCTGCATGAAAGGCCATCATCAGCAACAGCACCCAGCTCTGCACTAAGTGTAGATTTAAAGAAAAAACCCTAATTTTGATATTAAATTTAGAAATATGCAGCATTCGGCAATAATTGGTAAGTCTTAGACTATTTGTCAAAGAATTACTAAATGAGCCTCAGTGACAAATAGTCTCAAAGAGCCGTTGTTATGGCAACTCAGGTGAGATGTTAGCACCCTTAACTCTCTACCCCTTGCCTCTTCTGATGCACCCACTTCCACAGGACAAGGGCCAACATACACACAGCCTGTTTCCCCTAATTCATCATCTGAACTTTACTCATCTCAGATATTCACACCCCTATCTGTGACTGCTGGCATGACAGCACACAGTTGGAGAGAGAAAAAGGAAAGATAAAAGTCCCTGTAACAGCTTAAATTGCCAGAGCTGTTCAGCTCTGGGTTATAGAATAGAATCATAGAATACCCTGAGTTGGAAGGGACCCAAGAATCATTGAGTCCAACTCCTGGACCTGCACAGAACAATCCCAGGAAACACCCCATGTTCCTAAGAGCATTGTCCAAATGGGTTCATGACGGGTGATTCTTATACACCAAACCTAGAAGTCTGTAGTGATTTTGACACGCAGGTTAAGTTATGTGTCTGATTTGCTTTGAATTTCTGTGGAAAGCCCCTTGGAAATAGATGTGAATACCTGCTTTACTCCAGCCACCTCAGGTAAGTGGTTAAGTAGAATAAAGGATGTCAGGGAGTGTGGATACCAGATTCATTGTCTCAAGAAGCAGCCCATTTCCTCTGAGATACTAAGTTAACACAAAGAGCATGTAAGTAGAAGTTGGAGCAAAATGATTTGCTGAGAAGCATATAGGACATCACTATCAAAACACAACTTCTAGCTTTTGGGTCTCCAGAAACTCTTCATCGGTCTGTTCATCAACTTACTTCATCTTCCCTTCATGCTATATTCAAAAGGATCATTTGTAATACACATGATCAGACCTAAAATTTCATCATTAGAGTCAGAAATGTTGCATTAGTCTATCACAAGCATAAAATCCTGGCAGTAAAAGAGGCAACTCACAAGGTATACAGAGGATGCCTAAGTGGACTGCAAAGAGAAGAGGTGGTGGTAGCAGCAGTCATTTTAAGAACAAGCTACAGGCAAGGTCAAAGTGATTCTTTCTGAACTTATAACTGGAAGTAGTGCAAGGGCTGGAAATGCCCACACCCCCATGTAGTGAATGGCAGGACTAGTCAGCTCACAGACACTGTAAAATGAACACTGGATTGGATCTGAGCTTTAAAGTCCACACAGTGATGCATTATCTGGATTTAAGTGAATGGGTCAGCTCCACACCCAAGCCTTCTACAGCAAGATAACTTTGATTGAGATGTATTTCTTTGTGATTTCTTTGAATTTTAAGAGAATGCTAATTTTGCATTTACAAATATATTGTACAAATAGAATCAACTGTTAAACAAGGTTGTTTAATTTTGAATGAGTTTACTCTTATGAGTTAACATAGACTTTCTGCAGCAACTGCATTTTTCAGTTTTGCATGTAATTAAAAAACCTTTTATGTTTTTAGCTGTAAGTTTGTTAGATTCCTGGGAAAAATTGCTTTCCCATGGAAGTGGCTCAAATTGTAACCAATTTCTGCTTAAAAATACATTATTGCAATAAACCCTTCTTTTTAATTTTTCTGTGGCTTCCAAATCTTGTTATTCATTAGTCACAATTTATGTCTGTGAGTTCTAATGAACAACATATGCAAACTAGCTACTCCTTAACTCATCAGCAGTCTCCATAATAAATACTGAGTCAAGGAACAGAAAAAGCATCCCATGATTTATGGTATTACTTACAAAACGTTTTAAATATGTATAAAAATTCATCTGATAATTGTAGTTGACATTTTCCTGCATACTGTTGTGGTGGTGTGCATCTGCAGTTTATTATATTTGTCATGTTGTTTCTGTACAGTTCTGTAACCCTTTGTTTGTTCCTAAATGGACTGCTCGGTCATCCCCCTTTTCCTTCCNCGCAAAGAGGTTGAGGAGAAGGCATTTTTCCTCTGAGCCTTAGCTGCCTCCAAACTGGTCATCTCCTGGTGAGAGACCTTGAGTTCTAGGGTGGCCCACTCCTGCCTGGTGCCCCTCGGCTGAATGGCTGGAGCTAGTCAGGGCTGAAGAGGAGTTTTGGGTCTGTCCCCTGAGGCAGGCACAGTTGTAACAGCCATAAGTGAGTTATCCCATATTAAACACCAGGAATACAGCTAATGCACTTGTGCACTTTTTGTTTTCAAGCCATGGGATAACAACTGAAGACAACAGACTACCTGGATTAGGAGGATATCCTGCATCAGATAAGGCAGGTAGGTGTAGAAAGTTGTATAGTATGACAACTCACTACTGGACAGAGGCAATGACAGGTGGTAATCTAAAGCTCTCAAGCAAGTACATCTAGGCTGTGATTTAAGCAATTGTCAGCCTGTTCTTGAAGCCAAATGTGGCTCTTATACTCCATGATGGAATCTTTAAAATCAGCTAAAGATTACTGGAGATAATTAAGGAGAAAAAGTGGGTTCTTGCTGTTCAATGCATGTATGCATATACAGTTGAGGGGGCAGAGGGGAGGATTGGCATTATTCATCTCCTCTGCCCTTGTTGTGTTGTTGATGATGAACAGCCATTTGGTCATGTAAACTGTTCCAGAATTGCCCAATTCTGCAAACTGCCAGAGTAATGGGATTTATGGCCAGTGCATACTACAGCTGTCTTTGCATAATATAGGGTCATAAGTGCTTGGCTAGAGGCACCACAAAACTGGCAAAGTGAGTATGAGTGCAAAGAGCTACATAAGCAAACAGACAGTAGCCCAATCCATTATCCAGTATAAAATGATGGGCATGCAGATGGGGTCCAAATGACCACTGCTCACTCTCTGTCATTGCTAACAAAAAAAGGAGAGTCCCACAGTCCATGGTTTAGAAGGATAAAGAGCAGTGGGTTACTGTTCTTTGCTGCACCCAGTTGACAAAGTGAAATGAATCCCTCAACATAAGGATAACTATTTCTGATTGCAAGACATCTGTAGCTGTAAATGTTCTGTGAATAGCAGTTTTTAGGAAACATGTTTGAAATTACTGAGTAGGTTAGCAAGACTATTTGGCCTTAGGTTTCAACAGAGGATTTTTAGCTGAATCACTGAACTGGTCTGCCAGTTACTGACTCCATACTGCACTTCGGTCTTCAGCACATTCATAATGAATGAATATAGAATGCTCAGAGTGAGACCAGCAAAAACAACACAAGGATGAAAACTACAGAACAGCAAACCTAAATAGAGAATTAGAGATTTCTTACAAAATAATTCCTATTCCTAGGAAAGGTAAGAGCTTTTTTTCTGCTGCAGGAAAACTATGACATAGTTGCCATCATGGAGACATGGTGAGATGACTCACATGTGGAGTGCTTAAATGGATGGCTATAAACTTTTCAGAAGGGATAGGTAAGAAATGAGAGGTGATGGAGTAGCCCTGTACATTATGGAGTGTTTTGATTGTCTAGAGTTTAATGATGAGAACAATAGAGTTGAGTGTTTATGCATAAGAATCAGGGGAAAGACTAATAAGGCAGATATCATGGTGGGACTCTTCGGTAGCAAGACCTGTTGTTCTCTGGGTACCCAGCCCCCCAAGCTGGAATACAGGGACAGGGAGCAGAATAAGGCTCCCATAATTCAAGAAGAAATGATCAGTGAACTGCTACCTCACTTAGACAATTACAAGTCTATGGGGCTGAATGGGGTCCATCAAAGAGTACTGAAAGAGCTGGTGGAAGTGCTCACCTGAGCCACTTTTAATCATTTACCAGCAGTCCTGGTTAACTGTGGAGGTCCCAGATGACTAGTGGTTGGCAAATGTAATGCTCATCTAGAAGAAGTGATGTGACTTGGTTTGAGACAATCAGGAGAGGCAAAGACCTCAAACAGAAGTCTTCTTCCTCAGATTCACTACCCCTGTTTTCTCCAATGTAGAGACAGAGAGAGACTAAATATGCAAGGATGTAAGTGAAAAAATAACTCTTTACCAAGAAAAATGCTATTAACAACACTGATAAAACTTGTTTTTTGGTGAAGACGGCAGTGCTGACTTAACAGTTGGAACTGACGATTTTAAAGAATCTTTCCAACCCAAAAAATTCTATGATGCTATGAAAAGTCCTAAGATACCACTGTCATCATCTGATATTACTGATACTCTCACAACTGCCTTTCTGTCATCAGCAGTGCCAAACTGAGAGAGGTGCTCATGCTGCCTCAACTCACTGCCTGCTCTGAATTCTCACTCTAGGATAGAATGAATTTAAACTTCCCTTTTATATACAGGGCAATGCCCAATATTGTAAAACATGGTCTTGTGATGCTGTGGAATGAAAGAAATTATCATCAGCTCCCCCCTTGAAATGAACTCCCAAAAATTACTGCGGAAAAAAGATTTATTATAGAGCTCTGCACATCAATTTTTACTTTTTCTATTATTTTTTCATTATTTGACAGCATGTGTCTCTTATGCATTTTAAGCACCTAAAACTATTGCAGGCTTTTTATTTAAGACAGATAAAATGGTTAGAGTATTCTATGCTTCTGTTGTTAAAAATATTAGAAACTTTAAGACAATAGCTCCCTAACAGTGATTGAAATATCTTTTCTACATCAAAGTACCTTCATGTCAATACTGAAGTTATTTTCACAAGCAGAAAACTCTTCAGTGGTTAAAAAAATTACTAAAACCATTTTAAGAGATAGATATTGCAATAAAAAACAAAATGACAGACAAATTCTTTGATGATCTAAACCCAAATTCTTTGTTAATGAATAGTTCAACCAAGAATAGTTTTTCTTCAGAATCCAAATGTTTCTTTTCATCTTCCATTTACAAAAGAAAAGCAAAGAATAATATTTGGCTGTCAAAACTTTTCCTTCTTCAAGGCTAGACACCAAATTAGCAGTTACATGATTCATAACTGCCATGAGACACATTCATAACGTGCATTAAAGCGAAGTCTGTTGTTCCCCCTTCATTTACTCTGATATGCTCAATTCACATGTCTTAAATCATAAACTAATAATGGGCATCAGGGTTTATTAAGGAGATACAAAGTTATCCTGCATTTCTGTACTACATGGCAAGAGGGGCTCCTGTAACACCATGTAATTTGATACACTAAGATTTTTAGATGATAAATGACAGCAAAAAGGAGAAAACATGTCAGAAAATAGTACACATTCGTGAAATATTTTGTCCTTAATCCACTCACAACCTGTTTGTTTATTTCTTTTTGTTGTGGAAAATGTGGCCAGGTTTAGGTCTCTCTCTCTCTCGCCCTCTATGGACACAAACACTGAACCACAGCCACAAGCATGCATGGTTTATAAAACTCTTCTTATCTAGCTTCAATTTAGTGCCCTTTAATATGTTACCGAGTTTCATTAAAATATGGCAAAGTGAAAAGAAAAAAAATTCTCTGAACACTTCATCACTTGTGGTTCCTCAGGCAAATGCTCTCTAATTCTTCTGTGCTTCAGGTTGAATAATACTGACAATCTATTTTCAGTTTTTCATTGTAATATAATGGTATTTTCCCTACAAATACCTGTAATTCCTCTCTTTTTCATCTAGGCTATTATCCACCGGAGACTTCTTTTAAACTTAAAAAGAAGAAATATTTTTCAGAGAACTGATATCTAGTATTTGTGATTAGGTGTAAATCAGATAAATGTAGAGATCATTAATGTTTACAAAGACACATTTTAAATCATAACAAAAAAAAATTAGGAAACCATGGGAAAAATAATTAATTCCCTTTTTGTTTGTTGGATTTTTTTTCCTTAAATAATAAGAAAAAATCACAGAAAACTGGATTTGCATCTGAAATAAAGCCCAGCCCTCTCTGTGTTTTGGCTGTGCTTTCATCACTCTCTGTCTTGGTAATTTTGACCAAGTGACAATAGCATCCATTTGCATATAAATCCTCCAGACTTTCTTATCTAGATCCATTAGTACTACTTCCTTGTGGCACTCGTATGAATCTGTTTATTAAATATTTGTAAAGCTTTTTGTAGACAATTACAAAACCATTTCAGACTTGTTTATGGTTTTTTTGGTCACAGGTATGTCATAAGTAACACTGGGCAGCCAAAAAAACCCCACAACGCCTGTACAGGCTGCAAATGCCTTTTTCCACCACATACTGAGGGAAAAAGATGATGAATGTGAGCTTGTCCCATTTTCAAGCCTTATTTAATAAGAACGAATTAATTAAAAAAATGTCATCTCCTTCTTTAAGTAGAAAACTGATATGTCCAAGCCAGCCAGAACAGGGCTTGGAAACAGATAACTCTATTTTTAAGCATTTTTTTACTCTTCTAAGAACTAGAGAGATGAACAATTTCTGTGACAAAAGAACAAACCCTTTCATAAGAAGAGGTTATGGAATAGGTTAAAACACACCACATGAATGAGACGTGTCACATGGATGATACAATATTTTTTGATGTATTTCAACAAGATGTTTGAGTCATAACTAGGAACTCTGATGAATAACAAAGCAACAACTAGAAAAGGCCATGAGAAAGAGAAAAAAAATACGTGTCTGTCTCTGGCAAACTACTGCATGGGCTGTCTCCCATTACAGACAGCCTCTACCTGCTTGTTCCTGAGTATCTTTCACCCCAGTGTAAACTTCTTTAAGGCAACGGGACACTTATATTCTTAGCATTATTTTCTTCTAATAGCACTGATACATACTGAGAAGGTGGGGTGAATTGTTCATGACACTCAAACCTCTACTGCTTTCTGCAGTAAAGTCAAGCACTGCTATATATGCTTTCCCTGGATATAAACGCTGATGAAGGATATCTTGCAGCATGAGTTACAGAAATATTGTCATAGACAAGACACAGATTTGTCTGCTTGTTTTCTCCAGTAAACTATTATAGCAAAGGTGGATGGAGAGGAAAAGAAATATGAAAGGGAAGAAGTGCTCTCATACAAAAAATTAAAAAATCCATGAGGCTCTTTCTCTGTAAATCAGACAGAGAAAGTGTGATCACTGCCAAGATACACAAACCATATTCCTTGCAAAGTGTCAAGGCAGTGATACCTTCATTCATCTTGTGCCTGAGGAGATCACAGCCAACAGCATATTCCATATTGATGGATTGTCCTGATACAAGATAAGTGCTTCTGTTAAAACAGGGCAGTAGAAAAACCAGTATATTATGTGTTCATCAAATTATCATAGTGATTTTTGTAAAAAAAAAAAAGGAAAAAAATCAAAGAAGTTGGATGAGAAATCATGGTTTACTCTTTTTTAAAGTGCTATACAAAATATTACAGCCTCTCTTAAAGATAATATTTTCTCTCTCAGTTCCACAGTAGTCACAGAATCACAGAATATGCCAAGTTGGAAGGGACCCACAAAGATCATTGAGTCCAACTCAGCCCTGCACAGGACCATCCCAAAGAGTCACACTCTGTATCTGAGAGTATTGTCCAAACACTTCTTGAACTCTGTCAGGCTTGGTGCTGTGACCATAGTCTATTACATCTTTAAACAAGGGCTAAAGAAGAGACTGATTTATTCATGGATCAGTAAAATCAGGTGCTCTTACAAATTTCATTGTCCTCTCATCTCCTTCTCTGCTTCAGTTAGCACTCCAAATATTTCACCAAACGGAGCACAGTGTCTCAAGAGATCTAACAGACCCAGGAAAACCTGCTACAATGACAATTAAAACTTTGTAGCACTTTTCATGCTTCACAAACCCAAATTAACATGCAAATGGTATATATGTTGGATATATATTTAGAGACATAAAAATGGCAATGCGTAAATATATAGATATACAGACATCTAGATATATATATATATGGGTAATTTACATATGACAATAATGCACGTTATTTTGGGGTTGAAAATGGGGAATGCGGTAGATGATTGAGGCATCACACAAAAAGAAGGCAAAATTGTTTAACTTGTTCATCAATGACTTGGACAAAGGGATGGAATACTTCTTCAACAAGTTGGCTGATGATACAAAGCTGAGAGGAGTGGTCAATACTCCAGAATGCTGTGCAGTCATTGAACAAGTCCTGGACAGGCTGGAGAGTTGGTTGGACAAGAATCTGATGAAGTTCAACAAAGGCAATTGCAGGGTCCTGCATGAAAGAAGGAATAACCCCAGGCACCAGTACAGCTGGGGGCTGACCTGCTGGAAAGCAGCTCTGCAGAGAAGGAACTGGGGGTCCTGGTAGACAGCGATCTGTCCATGAGCCAGCAGTGTGTCCTTGTGGCCAACAAGGCCAATGGTATCCTGGGGTGCATTAGGAAGAGCACTGCCAGCAGGTCGAGTGAGGTGATCTGGCCCCTCTACTCAGCACTGGTGAGGCCACAGTGGACTGTTGGATCCATCTTTGGGCTCCCCAGTACAAGAGAGACATAGAGCTCCTGGAGTGAGTCTAGGGGAGGGCAACAAAGATTAATGGGGGACTGGAGCATCTCTCATGAGAGAGGAGAGACTAAGGGAGTTGGACCTGTTCAGCCTCAAGAAGAGACAACTGAGAGGGGACCTCATCAACGTATATGAATATCTGAATGGAGGGTGCCAAGAGGATGGAGCCAGGCTCTTCTTGGTGGTGCCAAGCAATGGGACAAGAGACAATGGGCAGAAACTGATACATATAGGAAGTTCCACCCTGATTATTAGGAAGAACTTATTTGCTGTGTGACTGAGCACTGGAACAGATTGCCCAGAGAGGTTGTGCAGTTTCCCTCACTGGAGATATTCAAGAATAGCCTGGACACAATTCTGCAAAAGATGCTCTAGGAAGACCCTGCTTCAACAGGAAGGTTGGACCAGATGACTTACAGGTGGTCCCTTCCAACCTTACCCATTCTGTGATTCTATGAAATCATGTTACTGCCTGATTTAGTACTTGGCAGTCTCTAGTGCTCAGTATGCCTGCCTCAGTAAAAGGCCCTAAAACATACTCAATTCTATTATGGTTTTAGCCAAACTTGCTGGTCCAAAGGCAATAAAAAAAAAGTAACATTCTACTTAGATTTCCTTTTAGGCCTCAGGAAGAAAATACGTCTGCAGAAGGTGAAATAACAGTTTTGGAACCTGTAGTTTGAGGCACCCTGGCTTACAATAGTGGCGATGATCAGAAGTGGCTGTTTTGTCTGTCATTGAGTAATCTCCAGCAGCAACTTTTCTCTTACTTTACACCATAACACCTACACTAACTTTAGTTCTGATACTGAAAGGACTTAGGTCGGTCATCGTGACTACATATAGTCACAAGTATCTAGGAAACACAATAAACAAGACCAGACAGGGATGACTACTGCCTTCTGCTGCAGGAACTTCTTAAGTAAGCTTTGAATTTATTCTATTCAGTATTCTGATCCACCCCAAGCTTTCTTCATTTGGAGGATTTGACAAATGCTATTTCAAATCTCTATTCCTACTGTTTCTTCCAGGAATTCTAATCTTATCAGTGTGAGACTGTGTCCAGCATAACAAATCATGAGCCGGCATAGCAGAGGTTATTCACTGAATTCAAAAGTCACGTTCGATCAAGCAGTGCAGATGCTGTCCCAACAAGTATAAGCCTTCCAAGAGGACAAAGTTCATGTGTAACATCAGGGCCACAAGCCAAGAGATCAGTTTTGTCTTGTCTTTAGTCCTCAGCAAATTTATTTCTCTTAATAGTAATCACTGTTTTTCTGAATCTTAATTACAGGGCAATTAGACTGCAGCATCACTAAAGGAACATGTATGGCTGATTATTATATATAGTTTACTCATTGCACAAGTTATTTTAAGGTAGCTGAATACATAGAAATATTTTCAGGAATGAGAATCTGGCTACTCCTCATGAGATGATTTTACTTGCAGTCATTGTGACAACAGCTACTGCAGGATAATTGGTGAATCCTCAGCAACTTCAGATGGCCTATGTAAATGCTCTTAACTATATAGTATAGTGTATAGTCTTAACTATACACAAGTTTTTGTTACCGAGTTACGGCCAAGCCTGGGAACTGCTGATGGCAGAGCATTTGCAGCCTCGCCCTTCTCCACTTGCAGCCAAGGAGCTGGAGCTGCTGCCTTGACTTTCACCAGCACTGCTGCAGCCAAGAGAGCAAAATGAGACCCAGACTGCAACACTGAAGGGGAGCATCAGAAAGCGACTGAGATACACATATGCATGTGTATCTATTGATGAACACAGACACATTAGATTTATTTGCCTCTAAAACAGTCTTTAATTATTTACTACTCCCAAGTTACATACACTTAGCCTGGACTTGCCTCACTGAAATCAAATACTGGCAGAGGGACAGAGCAAGGGCAGCATGAAAGCATATTCCTAGTGTGGTTATGTTTCTTCACCTATGCTTTGTATTCTTCACTACTATTGTTCCCATGGCTTGTTGGGACCTGCTTCATATTAGAATGGAAGTCGTCATGGACAAAGCGTGTGTGTAACTGGCCAAACCTACAGCACCCTGATCCTGGATTGGGGCCTAATTTTTTTTATTGTAAATAATTCCTGATAAAACTAGTCAGGTAAACCAAGAAACAAATTGCACTAGGCAGTTTCTAAATAATCTGCAGGTGGGAATTATTCATTCAAATAATTCATCAAGCATTCAGTATGAAATATTTGAGGAAAATAAAATCACTTCATGCACTGCTAACTGTAGACAAACTTGAACAGAACTTATTTTGTGTGTAAAGGCTTTACTTCCATTTGCTTAGAAGTTTTCTAAATGTTAGCAGTTTTAAATGAAAATTTTCTATTCCACCTATTAACTGAATTGTACATTTCCTCTCCTACTGTTTCTGTCTGAGTATTTCAACCATTTCTGAGAATGAGGTTGGGAGAAAAAAACCCTGCTGTTTGGTCTCATATGTAAATATTTTAAATCTATTTGTTGTTTTTCAGTCTGAAAGGAAACATCGTGCTCTTTATGTTGATCAAGAACACAAATCAAAGAGCTCTGCTACAAAACATTTAGAAATATTTTTCTGAAACCTATGTGCATTGTGAATATTCTTTGAATGTCTTTGTCCAATATAAAGTATTACCGTTAGAGAATTTAGCCAGGGAAAATAAGTAATGTATCTTTTGGTTATTGACAAAAGAAGTACACACACCTTGCTAATTATCAAAAATTAGAAGGATCCAAAGAATGTTTTTAGAGCTAGTATCTTAGTGATTTCTATGTTTGTATGACTAACATACTGTTCAGTGCAGTGGGTTCAGATTAGATGACCTTTAATGATCCCTTCCAACTCAAAACATTCTACGATTGTATGACTACAGTTTATGTTAAGAACATCAAGCTAATCCACAGTCTTACAATATAAAATTAATTATATTTCTTTTTGGCTTTTCCATTGAAGCTATTTCATATTCTCAAACTTATTGGAGAATGTGGGCAAATAAATTTGTCCAAAGAAAAAGGTAGCCAAGTTCTATCTCGGTGGAGCTAGTATAGTTGGTAACCTTAATGAAAAAAACATCAATACTTGTTCTCTGGTCTCCTATTCAAAACTGATGCCATTTCTACTCCCCAGGAGGGCTCAGCTGTATATTTCCTTAGTGCAACCAGCAATAATTAATGGATGTTACTATCGGATTGCTATTTATGAACCTTAATATCTTGCTTCTTGTAGCTCCGTCCCAATCAAATCTATGATTAAAAGCAATCCCATCTGTCAGCATCTCATCATATCTGACTCAGTAGCACACAACGCCCAGAGGGCTGAATATAAAGACTGGGACCATACCTACATCAGTAAATAACGTGAAGTACAAGCAACACATTGGTTTACATACAAATCACTGAACTCTTTTTTCCCCTCCCATACCCTGTGCTATTCCTTTCTGTGCCTGAACACAGAATTTTCGGCATGGATATAGTCTGAAGTGTTTACAATTTAAGGCAATAAATGATACTAGATTGTCCATAAGCCCAAATATGGACCACGCTAAGTGTGCTGATGAGAGAGGTAGCCCAAGACTCTAAACTCAGTTCTGTTTACTGTATATCTTCACTCCTAACCTTTGTAATGAGTATGATAAATTTGTCACAGAAAGTGACTTTATTTCTGACAGTAGCTGAGCCTGAAAGCAAGAAGCCTGCATGTTTTAGACTGGACTGGCAGAAGAGAGACACTAGGGCAGTATAAATATGTACTGAATCAGAATATACCTATATTTATATATATTTTTAATTTTTATTCCTTTGTGTTGCCTGCACCAAGATTTTGCTTGGCTCAGATACATATCTCCACAAAACTAACTTCCTATTTTATACTCTGATATTCATAGGCAACATCCCCCCCCCACCCCAGGATATTTTCAGAAACTCCTACTTCTCCTATGGGACCAACTACAGAAGAGCTGAGAAACTCAGCAGTAATTCCTTTGGACACTATGTGTTCTTTGCAAAGCAGAGCACTCAAAAAGACAGCTCATGAATGAGCCCAAATTCATTGTGTCATCAGCAAGACTTTTTTTTTTAGGGATTTTTTGACTAGATTTTCTTGTACTTCTAAGAAGTTCTGAAGATATGAAAAAATAATAATAATAACTCTGCAACAGATAGTTGTTTAGCTTTAAAAAAATGCTAGGGAGTTTAAAATGTTTTAGCTGTTAATACCAATTTATAATATTATGAACTTCCCACATAATATCCAGTGCTAAGATAGAAAAGATATTGTGTCATTGCAATGAAGAGGTCTATTATTGTCATAAAAAAGCACATGTAATGATATGCAGCAGTTCCGAACACCACAATTTATTTGCCTTGATTTAGGATAAGGCTGATGCATAAACTCACTAGAACAAAGTTTGAATGCTTTTCTGATTGACACTTCATTAAATTTGAGGAAAACCATAGCCTGCTTTTTCTTTTTGAAATTCAAGAACTGTACTATAAAAAATATTTTCTTTTCCTTTAGCTGAATGGAAGAGAAACCAGGTAGAAGCTAGGATTCTCCTAGTTCATATCAACGATAAATGAAAATACAAGCTTAATTTGCTATACATAATCTATTCTAAACATACAAAGAAGGACTTCTATGAGTATCCTTTGCTTTCCTCTCCTTTTTTCTTTCAAAAAAAATACTTTGAGGTTTGTGATGATTTGGCAATGGCTTTAAGTTCCCCATCTGGTTCAGCCTTTTTTTCCTATCTCACAGCAGAATCACTAGGGTAACTTTCTATACCAGACTAATGCTCCCTGAGATCACTCTGACAGTACATATGTGACTAAACAATACAATCTTACACCTGATGTATTTCAAACTATGAGAACTAAAGGGATTTAGTAGCATTTATTGCCTATTTAGAGTCCTCCTCTTCTGTTTTCTCTCTAACCTTCCTTTCAGTCTATAAACCTATGCAGAATTGATGGATTGCACAATATTGCTGAGGAGTATACCCATTTTTTTAATAAAGGAAGAACTATTATTCAAAGCATTCATCCAAAAATTTGGCTGAGAGAGGCTTGATCACAAAAGCACTCTAGCTCCCTTAGGGCATTTCCCTTTTCTTCTAGAAAAGACAAGACACTGGAGAATATGTAATTAAAAAAACAAAACAAAACAAAACAAACAAACAAACCGCAAACTCCAAACTCTACATATGGCAAAGAAAAACAAATAGAGATTGGAATATTTCGCTTTTGTGATTCATTATGTTTCCAAATTGGATATAACAAGTACGCAAAAGGGAAAAATTGGATGCTTGACTAGCTCTGGATGTCCTGAAATTCAGTCTTGTTTCAATGCAGGAGTGTAGTTCTGAGACAAATCTTCTGGTGATTCTCACTTACCAGTTAGATTCACACAGGGACCAGGCTCTGAGTGCACAAACTCAATTTCTTTCAAATGACACCAACCTAGGAGATGTGCTCCCAAAGCATGCTCCTCCAAATCCTAAAATATTTAGTCCACAGCTTGTAAAGTTGAAAAGTAAACTTTCCTTAAAACACATATGGTATGAATGTCAGACCTTAGCACAGGTTCATTTGCCCTCCAAATGCTTCTATAGTGCTATGCTGGTTGCCATTATGAACATTACCTCTATGGCCACATTAGGATACACTTTGTGCATACAGTCATGAAATCCATTTGTGCAAATAAGAAAGATATTTGCCATTCTGGGAAATCAGGTACAGTGAGTGTTCTTTCTGTGAAACAATTACTCTCCAAATACTGCAGGTCAGTATTTCAAAACATATGACAAAGAGAGACTATAGCTGAGACCAATAGAGGCAGAAACTGGGCGCTTTTTTAATCTCTTAAAATTTTAGAACTATTTTTATTTGTATATGAAGATATGTCTAGCAAAAATTCCTGTGCTGAGATTTTCAAAAGATGACATCTTTGTCACAATTTCAGTTGTTGTTCTTAAGCTGGCATGAATAGCTGCATACTTACTAGTATCTATAGTTCCAAATTGATGAACCAACAATCCCTTTGATTAAAAAGACTCTTTGCATAGCCATGTTCAGTGCTTCCATATGTCTATAGAGGAAAGATCACAGCAAATTACTACTAAATCTAATCTAAGTCTCCGGAAACAGTAAAACTCTAGTTTGTTGCCAACACATGTGAACCCAGACATGATGGACCTAAAAAACAGCATTTGGGAAAAGTGTGGACATGTGAGTACACATGATCAGAGAAACTGGGTTATTTACTCTGTGAAAGCATCAGTGTCTTACTATGGAAAGAATGGGTAGTTTAGCATAAGGACTCATTTCTGCATACAACAGAAATGGAATATGTACATGTGAATTGTTGCAAAAGTTGAGGTCATGATAGTTGTATGTCACATTCCAGACATTTTTGTAAATACAAAAGTATAGTTGTGTTATGTCTCTTAAAAAAAAAAAGTATGAAAAAGGGATAAAAATAGGGTCCACATTTTCACTGTCTTTGGGAAGCACATAGGTAAGAGCTGAAAATAGTTACCAATGAGAAAAGTTTTGTAAAAAAACTATTGCTCCTTCTGAAGAACAGAAATGGAAGTTAGTATGGTATGACAGCATGTCAATGTGTACAACTGATTAGGAAGAATTTTTGAGTCAGGAAAATGTCTTAAGAGTGGGAGGAAAAAGTGTTGCTCTGCTGCAGTTTTCTCAGAGACACAAATCCTAGGTTTTTAAGCAACAAACTATGAAGTGAGCAGACAGGGTACTGTAGAAATGAATTTGCAATGGTAGGAGGTGGAACAGGAAAGAATGTAACAGGTCTCTTTCAGTCCAAATATGGTGTTCTTTTCCTTGCTGAAACTAATTTTGAAAATAGGTCTATAAATAGGTATCTACCATACTAGTATAGTGAAGTGCTGATCACTGTTTCAGACCCAAAGTTGCAAAATTCAACATAGTGTCAACTACAGCTGTTTACAACAGAAGAAATATTGTTTAATGTGACTGGCTTCTCAGATGTTTTTCAGAAAGATATGCTGAAATTATTTCAGAAAAACTATAAAATATCAAGAAAGATCAGAACACTGAAGAGTACATTTAAGGCTTCTTTAATTAAAATGGTACACAGCTGAAGAAACAGCATCAGAGGCTTTGCAGACAGAGTATTGGATATAATGACATTGGCCACAGGAGTATTGGAGGAGCTGACCGCAATGCAGTTCCTCTACAGTGACCTCAACAAGGCTTTTTTACCCTACTAGGGAAAAAAAAAATCGCTCTTCATTCGTGTTGAATAAGATGGAGCTTTTTAATTTTTTATTCTCCACATTTGCTATGTTAGTTGTTTAAAATTGGTCACTCAGCACCAGCATATTTATAAAAACTGATTAATCACATCAATCTAGCAGTTGGCTAATTTATAGGGTTTGTCTGTTAGTTACAAGACAGGAAACTAAACTTGGCATAGTGAGTAAAATCGGATTGTTACTATTCCAATCATTAATTGTATTTCACTTGTAATTTACATACTGTCAAAAATATATTCCAGTTTGCAATTAGTTTAACAGCTTTTGTTTATTTCGTTATATCAAGTTTCCTTTTAATTTCAAAGAATGTTTAGGTTTCCTAATCTGAAGACTCTAATTTCATGATTGATAGACTTATGATTGCAATGGTGATAATAACGGTGTTTAATTCTTTGGAGTGGATTGAACCAAGTGTTCTAGAAAAAAAAGAGGACAGAGAATACAGTATCACTAGATATTTTGGTGTCAATATGGACTTCAATTTCTTATTCTGACCTATATTTTCAAACAGTCCTCTGCAAATGCAAAACACGCCTGCTCACACACAGCCTGGATATTCATATGCAGAAAGGGAAATTCAACTGTATAACCAGTTCCACACACAAGTACACTTCCTACATATATCTGCAGTTAGTAATACCTAATCATATCACACTAAATTTACTTAGAAAATTATATACTTTCTCATCTTGTCTGTGCAAGCATAGGAAAATTAAGTTATAAATGTCCCATACCCCAGTATTTTGGACCCATAATATGCACTTCCCTTCTATCTTCCCATATTGTTTTCTAGTTCAATATGACGTATAACTATGTTACTTTAAAAGACAATATATTTTTCACGCAAATATCATGTAAAAGCAAAATATTAAGGATATTCAATGAAGCTTCATCCTTAAAACATAAGTGAAATTGAAAAAATTACAAAAAATGAAATGCAAAATTGACAAATATTTTAGGCTATACAATATTAAAATTAATCCAGTGCAGCAGAATCAATTAGGATAGGAGCTTGATTATTATTTAATGCTAGAATAGCAGATCCTGATGAGACTCCAAAGTTTATAAACTCTATTTTATTTAGCCACTTTTGCCTGTTTTATAAATAATTTTTAAAATATAATGTTAGTCATACTACTAAAAATGAATCATTCAGGCACATAATTTGGAAAACTGAGCTATGAGACTTCTGAATGGAGAGCTTGTCACTTAAGAATGTGTTTGTTTGTCATATGGCTAAATCAGATCCAGACAATCCAAGTATCACCAGCTGCGAAGTATCACTATAATAAAAGTAAATTCAACAAACCTTCGGAGAAGTATATTTGAGTATGCACTGGTCTGTATGACTACTTAAATACTCAAATGAAACCTGTGGAACTAAATATCCATATAGGGTTACCCTGAATATTCCAAAAACAGGGAGAAGCCTTCGCTGAAGGAGTTTCAAACTGCTTTTGAAGGACAGTAGAAAACTCCAGCCAAGTTTTATAATGGCTGAGTGAAACAGTCACAGTAATTGAATCTTTCTCCAGAATAAAAACTAGATGCTTGTAATCCAGTATTACTGCATCAGACCATATGTGCTGGATCATTAAAGGCAGTTAAAGTAAACAGAGAAGCAGGAAATCCAGTCTGGCTTTACAAATCAACAGTACAAAAAGCTACTTCCACAAACTTAGTAAAGTGGCCCAAAGCTCAGCAATCTGAAAAATGAAAAATGTTTATGCCTTTTATTCATAAATTTTCATTCACTGAATACTTAGGACATGGTATGTTTTGCTTGTAGGTTTGTGACTTTGGGAGAAGAAGTATTCTTACTCCACAATAAATACATAGTTTTAAGTCTGTTCTTTAAAAAACTTCATTCATTAACAAGGAAATAGCAGCCATTACTGAAACAAATAGGACAGTATGGACATGCAATACAAAAACCAACAGTAAAAGTACAGATCGCAGTGAAAACTGAACTTTCACTAGTCTGGATCTAAAATTCTTCTAAGAGGATCAAATTTAACCTGAGCTTGTCACTCCATCAGTCATCCAGTCATGCCTGCTCTACAAGAGTGGTCTGCAGCTTGAATCTGACACAGCTGGGAATAGCCAGAATTTGACAGTAGAGGAAGGAGATCGTACCTGTGTCCAGGTCCTCAGACAGTCAAGAGCTCTCTTAGGTTTAAATGATGATCCTGCATGCAAAGGTTTCTTAGGAGAATTGAGGTACACAACAGAACCACAGAGATCAACCTGAAAAGCTGAAGTTAAGAGCTCAGTGAAAAAAATGAAGTTTACTGAAAGAAAATGTTTGCATCAACTTACAATTTTGAAGCTCCTTCTTGGTGTAACCAACTCACCTCAAATTCAATTTGGACCCTATGTTCTTTCTCGACCAGCTTTGGAAGGAATGACTTTCTTCTCTGCAGCCACCAAAAAAGTCCTCACAACCTGGAACACTGCTCTTATTTCAGATCGTATCTGCAGTGACAGCAATTTTAACAAATTGCTAAGCAGAGGCTTATATTTTATTACAGCATAGGATATTAATGGAAATCAAGAAATATCAATATTCTGATTTTCAGTTATTTTTTAAAGGATATTAATGGAAGAAAAAAATATTAATTCATGGAAGAAGCACTATTTTTACCTAGTTTAAGATACCTTTAGCCAGCTAACATATCCAGGTGATTGCCAGGTGATTGTTATCCAGAATGCACAGTCTTGTTCAAATGGTCTGCTGAAAGCAGAAAAAATATTTAAATCTGACCAAAAAACCCACATTTTGAGGAAGAAACTGGAACCAAGCTGGTTATCTGTAAGGCAGATGTTATATATTGGTATTTTTACCTGATTGTTATTTATTTTGCCTGGAAGTAAATCTGCCATTTTCATATAGCTTGTTGGAGTTTTTTTAACAGTTTTGTGCCACTGGGTAGTATCTACTCATGAAATGGAGTCAGAAGAGCTATTTGTGTAATTGCACTTTCAGTGAAGCAGTTAAATCCTCTCCTTCAGTACTTGCTTGCTCTCACACCCACATAGTCTTATTCGTATGCAGTATCTTATCTCTTGCTGTCTGGCCTGTGAATTATGTGTCTGCTTTTATGTTTTCTGCCAGTGTTTGCTCAGAACTGGTTGGCCATTTTCCATCTCCTGAGATACACAGTCATCACAGTTACCAGTTGTACTTCCATGATAGAAAATGAAATGTCCCTTCATTTCAATATTTAATGCAGTTTGTGCTAAAAAAGGCTGAAGATTATCACAGAATCACAGAATTAAGTAGACTGGAAAAGATCTTTGAGATGATCAAGTCCAACTTATGACCTAACACCATCTCATCAACTAAACCATGGCACTAAGTGTCACATCCAGTCTTTTTTTAAACACTTCCAGGGACAGTGACTACACCACCACCTTGGGCAGCCCACTCCACTGCCCAATCCCTCTTTTTGTGAAGAATTTTTTTCTTACATCCAGCCTAAACTTCTCCTGGTGCAGCTTGAGACATCTCATTCTGTCACTGGTTGCCTGGGAGAAGAGATCAATCCCCACCTGGCTACAACCTCCTTTCAGGCAGTTGTAGAGAGTGATAAGGTCTCCCCCGAGTCTCCGATTCTCCAGGCTAAACAATCCCAGCTCCCTCAGCCGCTCTTCATAGGGCTTGTGTTCCAGACCCCTCACCATCCTCATTGCCCTTCTCTGGACACATTTGAGCATCTCAACATCTTTCTTAAACTGAGGGGCCCAGAACTGGACACAGCACTCGAGGTGTGGCCTAACCAGTGCTGAGTAC
>WEIV01019887.1:66819-94894 GCA_013390005.1 Calyptomena viridis
TTTCATATGTGTACTTGGACTGATCTGGATTAAAACTTCTACAGTTAACAGTTCATCAGATTTGTATTCACTGCCAGTCCCTGCCACAGTCTTAACTAAAGTCCATTATGACCAATCGTAATTCAAAGATTCTTCAAATTAATGAAGTCTGATTGTGTAAATTCAGCAGACACCTAACCAGATGATGCTCTGGAGTCCTATGAACAACCACCAACATGCTTATCAAGCCTGTGCAGAATTGGTACAGGCATTCTTGTTTCCATTCAGCCCAAACTTTAAGTACCATTTGATCCGGTATGATAGCTAGTATGCCATGCAAATCAAGATGCACTGTATCCATCATATAGATAATCATTAAATCAATGTTTGCCCAACTCTATCTACATGCAGCACCACTGAAGGAACCTAAGACATTTTATACTCAGCATGAAATATATTGTGGTAGGGACTACAGGCTTTGGTTCTGCAATATTTCATTGCATTGGAAACTCTTAATTCAAATACAATTCATAGCCTATCCTGAGGAGCCTATACACATGAAGGAAAGACTTACAATACCCCTTAACAACTCAGAACCTCCCATTTGTCTTACAAAACAACAGAACTGCCCCATTATGCAAACTGGATTTTAGTTCTGCTACATGACTCGACAAACAGGATGGGTACTTATGCTTTTTTGCAGACTGACCTCTGAAAGTTACAATGCATCCTGTACAATGCATCCTGGCTATGTCTTGGCATGGCAAGGGCTTCAAAAGACTTGCTCAAGGAGCTGCTTACTGATTGCCATTGCTTGGGGGTTGCTATCCAGCCATCAGGACATTAGCACTTCACAGCACTGCAATATTCAGCTGCCACATTCTCAGTCTCTGCCTCCTCTTTGATATCTACTGTGGTGGTGTGAAATTAGCATGTATTTCTCTCTGTATATTACTGTTCTGTTACTTGGTATGTTCTGTCATATCCCCCGCCCCTCACCCCAGACAGTTTGTCCCCTCCCTTCTCCTCCCTTCCCATTGGCTGGAGCCCCCTATAAGAACCATAGGCCGGAAATGGGAAGGGCTCTTCCCTGGTTATCCCTGATAAGCTTGGACCCTCCACGAGGCTCGATGCCTCTGGAGTGAATAAACTTATATTATACACAACCATGAAGAGTCGCCAGCATTTCCTTGTCCTCCGTTTCACTAGCTAACCCTCAAGGGAGTGCAGAGGCACACTCACCCCTCTGCAAACACTGAGGCACCTTCTGAAAGGGGCCTCCTGACTCAGAGGTCTCCTGACTCGAAGGGCCCCCGCCTATCTGGTGTCCTCCAGCAGACTAGCCAGGGCTGAAGAAGGACGGGGGCAAGCTGTGGGGGCAGCTACAATCTACCTAACTTGTTTTCTCTGGCTGTGGTGCTGACTGCCAGTGCCCAGGCTCCTGCAGTAGCAGCTCCCCAGATGCTGGTGAGCAGGAGCAGCATAGGGCCAGTCAGATCCAGGCACTGTGGGACCTTGTTTCGGGGGAAAGGACAGTGTGTCTCACGTACCCCATTCCCAACCTGACACCATGGAGAAGTCACAACGTGAACTAGAGTTAGCTCCCAGTTCCTGGACATGTGACACATAAAATGCTCTACAGGCATCAAAATCATCTGTACCAAAACAGTTAAATTGTTTAGCTGGACTTATTTTTGACTCTATACTTTAGTTTTATAGAAGAATGCACTGTTTAGTTAGATTTCAGAGTCAGCCTGGGAGCTAAGTCATCTTCCTTCCATTATAGTCTGTTCATTATCCACTGTGCTGGGTATTTAGGCATTGCAATTTCATTTCTGTAATGATTCATCTTTTTTATTGGGAGCTTGCATCTTCTCATGTAGCAACATTCTTCTTTTCCTTTCAGTTTTACATAAGCTTCATTCGAATTCCATTGAATGAGGGCACTGCATAGCACGAATGAAGCTGCAGTCTCATTAATACTCTTATAATAATTATTTTTTGCAACCATGGGGTTTTGGCTGGCTTTATAAGAGAAGCTTTAACAAAAAAAAAAAAGAGAAAATCTGTAGCCATGCAAGCTATTGTAAGGAAAAATGACAAAGAGAGACAAGATGTTAACAGGTACTTACTACTCCAGGAGTTTTCTCTCATTGCATAAAATCAGGATGTCTTTCTTTTTCTCTAAATGAATATGTACCATGCTGGGTTAGGGGTTCTCAATTTCATGGATTAATCATCTATCATACAGTACAATCATTTGTGTTTACCTAGTGAGCTGCTATAGTACTATTGTACTGTGTGTATTGTGATTATACCTATATCCATCAGAGATTTCTAATTTTCACTCTTTGGTTTAGTAAATATTGATAAATTATAATTATTTTTAATATCCAGATATGCACTTGGAACCAGAAAACCTTTTTGCATAAGAAAATGATTAACAGAGAGCCTTGGAGTATAGAGCAGACATGGAGATTTATGTGGTATAATGATGAGAATATGAAATTTGGGATTATGTGCACAGTAAGAAAAATAAATATTGACACAAAAACAGTAAATATTTTAAACTAAAAGATTACTTTGAAACACTAACAGATAGCCAATAGAGTATTTTATAGTTTCTGTAAATGAGATGTTCTGTGTAAGTACATTTTTAGCCTTAGAGAAACAGCAGCCCTGTGGTTGCATTTCACTCACTGGACTTAAACATCCTCCTTCACTACATTTAACTGTTGAGTAGGGTAGCTTCCTGTCTGGCAGAAAAAAAACCTCTTTCCCCATGGATGTCTTCTTTCATAAAGGTCAGCATAGGCTCTGCTTTGCCTTTGTCACTAAAAAAAAAAAAATTCACTAAGTATACCATTATATTTGATAACCCTTGAGTTTCTAGGGCATTTTTTCCCTTCTTTTTTAGAGAACTAAAATTGAAGGAAGAACAAGTGAGAGAAATATATTTCTCACTGAAAATGTTTCCTTTATGATTTCATAATATTTATATAACACTAATCTTCAAAAAAAAAAAAAACCCTCCATATTGGCATTGGGCAAGTATTTCTTCCATTGTCAGAGAGCAAGTTATTTTCACCTAACAATTAAGGCACTTGCTAAGATGCTTCCTTTAAGATATTTCTTCCCACACAACCATTTTGTCATATGATTGACAAAAAAGTGGATAAATGTACTGCACTGACTCTTAAGGGATGTTTTCAATAAAACAAGATGACTGAATAAAAATCTGAGGGCAGTTTCAATTTCTGGACACCAGATATTTTACATGCATTTTGGTGCGCTACAATTTTCCAGTTGTTTGCATTAGCTGCTAATTATAAGTTGATTATAAGTTTTAGCCGCACATTACTTTGTGTCTGAGCTTACTAGTGATGCACTTTGTATTTTTAAGAAACAGTAATAATTCATACAGCATGCAAATCAAACAAAGAAGCCAGAATTATAACCTTGCTCAGTGTAATTTGAAGGAGCATTGTGAGCCACATGCAAATGTCAGTNCTGATTATAAGTTTTAGCCACACATTACTTTGTGTCATTACTGTGAGCCACATGCAAATGTCAGTATTATTCTCTATATGTAATACTCCCTTTGTTTGCATTATCCTCAAGAGTATCATGCTTCAATATTTGGCTGCTTCTAGCAGACCAAAGGGCAAAGTGGTGGAGAGACCAGCAGCAATGTATACTATGAGAAGCCTTTCAACAAAAAAATCTTTTTGGCCTTGGTAAAAGTGAAGTCACCAAATTTAGTCTCTGGTTACAATTAGGTCGGTTTCACATATGTCAAGTGAAGTTTTCAGGAGTCAAACAAACAAGATGCTGCCTAGTGCTTCACCCTCCTCCCACAGCCCCCATTACAGCACAAGTAAGCAGAAGATGTGCTAACAATTCTACCCTGGAGCGCAATGCAGTGTTTGTACATCCACACACATCCCTACAAATAAACAAAACCAATACTTCACAATCCAGAACATATCTCCTCTTTCACACACACATGTCAAATCCTGAAATTCTTCCAACTCATGCCTGAAGAAGGGTGGGTTTTGGTTTGCAACACTCAGTGATGCAATGAACAACAGTTTTCACTGTAAAAATGGGACTGTTCTTGCTTAATATTGTTCACTCAAAAACAACGGTATTTTTATACTTTGTTCATTTAAAAGTTTTCCATAATTTCTCATTTTTTTATATGTTCCTTACAGATTTGCCTGCTTGCAGATCTCTGCCTTAGATTTCGGACACTCGTTGACCTAGGAATCTCCCTAGAAAAGTGTCTTCACAGGCCCCTCTTAGTGTACACTCTCGCCCAGTTGGCTCCACATTTCCAGCATGGGATTCAGTTTAAGCTTCATGTGTTCAACCAGCAGTTCCAGCTGATCTCGTTAAGGGACACTCACTTGCCAAAGAAAGTTTCTTTTAGCGGTAGTATTTTGCAGTCAATTTCAAAACCATGTGGAGTTCTGAAATCCGTTACCATCCACTACCTGTTCTTTTAAGTTTTGGGGGTTTTTTTGGCATGTAACACATGGATTCCTGGAAGAAAGAATCCAATTAGAGGCTTTGTTAGTTTGAATCAGGAGGAAGTAACAGCTTCGCACATCCAGCTCAATGATCCAACAACCATTCTTACTTTTTATTGCTCAGACAGATGCTGCATATTTTAACTCCAGTTTCACCCCTCAGTTTGCCTCATGGACTTACTACCTGAGCTATCTATGCAGAACAATTAAACTACACTTGTAGATAAGGGACTGCATTCCTTGCTTATTGTCCTGATAGGGCTTTTAGTAATGAGACACTTGCGTTTTACACAGCCACAGCAGAATTTCTTTGCACTGCCAAACAGTATGTTCCTCGGAACAGCATGCATCGAGTATGCAGGAAGAGGGAGAAGGAGGTGCTGGGGATGGAAGTCAGGGTGGATCAGAGCATCTCCCTTGCTGCCGTGCGGCACCGGGAGCCTCGGCTGCCCTGACGAGAGGGTGTGCACAGCCCGTGCAGAACCACTCGATGTGTACTGGCGTTTGAGCAAAACGCTTTGCCAGAACACAGTGTCAGTGCTCCAGGTCGGGCTTATTTGGTAGGGTTTATTGCTGACATTTTAAAGACAGTTCTGGCTCCCTCTCGTGGAGGATGAGCCGCAAGCAACGTTTTCCCTATGCACAGGACATACTGGTGACACGTTTATGTATTCCTGAACCGAAAATTTATATACTAATAAGATAAACTCTCTCATTAAACAGATAAAAAAGGACCTCATGCTCTGACTTCTAAAAAACTAGTTCGTTTATTTACACTATCTTCTTACACTAAACCACCCCACCCATCAGCACAATACTGCATTTCTTCATCATTCAGCAAAGCTTCACAAGGCTCTTTTCCCCCCTCAGAGCTTCCACGACTCTGTTTATCCGATATCCACCTTGCCACCAACCTCTAGCTCCTGCATGCAGGGCAGTTGAAGATGGAGGATGCTCTTCTTGCTCAGCCTCTCCCTCAGCACTCAGCATGACACAAATGATGACTACCTCTCATACAAACAGAACCAATATTGAAGACAATATTTATATTTCATTCTTGTTATTGTCTTCTGAGATGTTTATTTTTTTTACAGTGTCTTTTTCATAAGAGTGAAATGAAAAGTGACACTGCAATCTGGTAAGGCTAATATCACATACAGAAGTAATACATGTTTTCCTTTTCTTCCTTTGTATTTCAATTCAGCTCTCCATGGATCCATAAAACACGAAGATGACATCATCTTACTAAATGCTCCTGTTTATTTGATGGTCCTTCATAATCTGAAGCCCTTTATTTCCTTTATTAAGCAGAAGAAAATGTAAAATTAAACAAGAACCAGGGGGCAAAAAGGCATCATCTAGACTTAAATTCTTACAAGAAGTTCCCACATCGTCTTTGACTGGTGAAAAAATACGTTGCTGTTTCACTTTTACACGTGATGTTTATATGAGGTATTAATTGATATGGCATATCAAAGTAAGCAACATTTTGTTGCAATCAGAATTTGACCACGTGCCATGTTCATCACTGCACTTAAAGTACAAACCACATAGAAGAAGTAAATTTTTTGTATGAAAACTATTTTTAAAAAAGGAAGTTGTATAACCTTATAGGTACAAAAAGGAAAGTGATGGTGTTACTGGCATAACAACAGTGTCCTGTAGCACTTAAAATGCCACTGACTAGTCTTACTGTTCATTAATAAACTAAGAATTTTGATATGATGTGTTTTATTTTTGTCTATATATTGATAATAGATATTGCAAATGATAAGTAAAAAAAATAACCCACAAGACTGTCAATAAGAGAGGTGCACGATTTTACATAGAAGCGTCCCTTGGAAGAGGGTTACTTGGATTTTTCCCAGCCTCCACTGGCCTCCATTGAAGCAGTGAAATGATTCCTGCACAGTGAAATGTTGAATTTCCCTCCACGGCTGCAAAAAGAACAAACACAACAGCTGCTTCCTAGGAAAGTACAGCCGAAATAAGTAATACTAATATGGGTGCTCCTGGAGAAAGAGTGGACACCTCCTACCCCTTCCACGTGTACTCTAGACTTGAAAATGTCTATATAATCCCAACCCAATCTGCAGCAGGCTACTTGATGATCCCAGGTTCAACTACTTGGTCAGCCTAATCCTTTTTACTGTGTGGACACTCATGTCAGCAATAAAGTAAATAATAATAATAATATCGAGTACAGTTTCCCCTGAGAGAATGCAATAATTTTGATTTGAAACTTCTGTACTAGTGAAATCTGACAGAAACAACAAACATCTTCTGAAAATTCATGCTCCTCATAAATTGTGGCTGTTATGGTGGTAACATACATTCTCTTACATTTGTTATGTGTTTTATTTTCAGTGTTAATTTGCAGAAAAACAAATGCCCCTTGTCAAGAATCTCATTTGCAATAATACAAGTCTGTGGAAGCACAAAGGAAGATTAATCAATAAAACCAACATACTTTTATTATGGTTCTTGTGGCTGGTCTTTTCAATGTGTTCTTCCAATATTTTGAGGCAATTTATAATCAGCAAAATCACATCTACCAGGAATTTACCCTCCTATTCAGATGAACTGGAAGAATTAATTGATAGACACTGATTCTGCCAGTGCCGGTGGTCCTCGGGGAGCCAAAGCTTTCAGCAAAGACGACATGCACAGAATCACTTTTTGGGGGGCAAAAGTATTTTAAAAATACAATATGAAAGGATAAAACAACAAAAAAACCCCCAACCAAACAAACCAAAATGGAAACCCAAGTGTGCCTCCTTATTCCACACTTGAACATAAATACAAGTTACATAATGCAAATTGTTCTATGCATAACAAGAAGTTTGCAAAAGCCTTACAGAAATGTCAAAAATTATGCATAGGTCTTGCTAAAAACTCCAAAACTCTGATAAAATTAGAACTTCAGGCTTCTTGACGTCATTGCAGGCCAAGGCAGTGCTTCATTTGTATGCAAGTAATCAAATTATACTTTAATTGCTTGTCAGTAGGCAACCGTTGATTTTAAGATGAAGTGATAGGTTCTTGAAGACAATGCATCAACTAAACATAACCCGGAGTTACCATTTAGTTCTTTAAATAATCATTAAAATCAAAGAAACACTCTTTTGGCTCACCAGAAAACTACTCTTCTTAACTCCCAGCTTCAAAGAATCACAGCAGGTACATTTATGTGGTTTTGCTAAATCAGTTCTTGCTTTTAATTACATAGAGGATATAAAAATGCTTGTATCAAAAAAAAAAAAGGGAAAGTGAGTATGAGAGACAGACTTTAGTGTATTGTAAATCTTTTCTATAGCTCAGGATGGAAAGGTACTATTGGGCCATTTTATTGTGTCTCCTACAATCTCCTAGCAACAGTGTTTTCATATTGTTACTATACTTTTTTTCTCTGATCTCTGCAGTAACATTCGTTAAAGCTAAAATACAGAAATGTGTGTTTCTCCATTGGTTAGAAGCCATCTTGCAGGGTCTAGCCTGAAGTTATTTGCAAACTAATTACACACATCAATCACCCATTAGTTTATCTAGCTCTTTCCAAATATGCTCAGTCTCTAGATTTATCTATGAGCAACGATCCTATTCTCTCTCTTTGGTAGGGAAAAATCAGCTAGTTAGCTTCCTTTTGCACCAGAGGATCTATGTCCCCTTAATATTGCGCCTGCACAGTTCTTGTCAACTTTTGTTTTTCTTGAATATGCTCCAGTGGTCTTCTTCCAGATATGTATTTCAACAGCGCCTTATCACTATTTCCTCTCCTCAAGGAAAGTGACTTTCCTGATGATCTGCCAATTCTCTATGCCCAAAAGTGAGAAAGTGGTCTGGCATGATTATTCCTTAAAGTAAGTCATACAAGCTGGATGGGAAATGGAAAAAAACAGTCCTTCTACAGAACATGTCAGACATCTGCACCAGTGAAAGAAACTTAGGAATATGAATAGAAACACCTAAACATGTTAAATATTAAGTGTAATTAGCCGGGCCAGTGAGCATAGCTGAGAATGGATTGGGTATTTCATGCAGGCTGGATGAGTGGCAGAGTAAGTCTGGTGGAGAAGAGACATGCTGTTACCTTGTGCCAGGAGAGCACATCCTTGGCACAGGTGTAGTGGCACTTGTTATGCTGGAAGGGACCTGATAAAGGTGAGGAGACACAGCATCCCATCAGAAGAATTGCCCATATACTTTGTCCAAAAATCTGTCTTCTAGTGTAGGTGAAGAAAATCAAATTCTATTTATGATTTCAGAGAGGAGACAGTTTGGCAGAGATGGTGAAGAAAGCAGTGAGAGAAGGAGATTTCCAATGGTCAGCAGTGCTGATAGGAGAATCAGCTGTGCATACATAGGCAGGTCAAGGAGTAGACTCATTGAATGTTAGTTTAGCATTTCTGGGGAAAAAAAGGAGGGAGAAGAGCACCAAGACAGAATCTGACACCATTAGATTATTTTTGAACTGATATATATTAGGTTATATATGAACTGATTATATTTCAGTGGCAGAAAAGAAGTACACTTGTATTGGGTCTCTGTGGTCAGGTTTTGGTAGCGGCAAGGCTACAGGGGTGGCTTCTTTGAGAAGCTGCTGGAAGCTTCCTCCATATCCAGCAGAGCCAATGCCAGGTGGCTCCAGGATAGACCTGCTGCTGGCCAAGGCCAGGACAATCAGGAGTGATAGTAACATCTCTGTGATAACATATTTAAGAAGGAAGGGAAAAAAAAGGTTAAGGTTTAGATGAAGATGAGAGCCAGAGAAGAGCAGAGTGAGAACATGTGAACAACAACACAGACACCAAGGTCAGTGCAAAAGGAGAGACAGGAGGTGCTCCAGACCCCAGTGCTGAGCCCCTGCAGCCCATGGTGAAGACCATCGTGGAGCAGCTGTGCCCCTGCAGCCCATGGAAGACCATGGAGGTGCAGAGATCCACCTGCAGCCCATGGAGGAGCCCACGCCGGAGCAGGTGGATGCTGGAAGGAGGTTGTGACCTTATGGGAGGCCCGTGTTGGAGCAGGGTCCTGGCAGGGACCTGCTGACCCATGAGGAGAGGAGCCCACACTGGAGTAGGTTTTCCTGGCAGGACTTGTATGTGTGGCCTGTAGGGAACCCACACTGGAGCAGCCTGTGCCTGAAGAACTGCACCCTGTGGAGAAGTGACCCATGTGACCCCAGTGTCTGAAGAACTGTTGCCCATGGGATGAACTCACAATGGAGCAGTTTGTGAAGGACTGTCTCCTGTGGGAGGGACCCCATGGGAAGCCATGGAAGGATTTCTCTCTTTGAGCAGCAGCAGAAACAACTGGCCATAAACCATAACCCCCACTCACCATTTCCCTGTGCCCCTAGTGGGGGGGAAGGTAGAACTTGGAAGGAATGAGGTGGAGGGAAAGTGTCTTTAAGATTTATTTTACTTTTCATTCTTAAGCTCTGATTCTATTAGTTGCAAATTTAATTAATATCTACACTTGGAGTCTGTTTTGCCTGTGATGGTGATCAGTGAGGGATCTCTCACGGTCCTTATCCCAACCCAGGAACCCTTTGTTATATTTTCTCTCCTCTGTCCAGAGGAGAGTGAGAGAGCGGCTTTAGTGGGTACCTGGTGTCCAGCCAGGGTCAAATCACTACAACACCTCAGAAAAAAAATTGAAGTAATCGGACCATCTAAAAAAAAAAAAGAGAAAACTTAAAAAGAGATCAGTTGTGTACCCTCAATAATCTGAAATCAAGAAGAAAGGAAATGAATGAGGCCCAAATTTTTTTGAAACTTGAAGGATGGAATGAGGCTGTCCAAGGCACACAGGCAGTTCCAACAGGCAAAGGACAGAAGAAAATGCACTGTCCATACATATTGTAATGAGAAAAGGACAGGAAGAGATGGCACAGAAAAAGGCAATGTTTATTCATTGTCTACTTTAAAGTCACACTCTATAGTTTGTACTTTGCTTTTGTATTGTCTCACTCCTACCAGCTGCAGATCTTTCATATTTTCCTATTGAAATGCTTATTTCTCTTCTCCTGTCTCTAGAACTACTGCTCAATGAGGTTATTTGCAATATTTATCCTGTCCTCCAGCATGCATCATACCCCTTACAATTCCATGGCATCTGACACCTTAAAAGCACCATCTCCATCACCTAGACAATACATAGGTTAGCATGGAACACAAACCAGACCCATGCAAAACATGTATTCTATTTCTTTGATAGCATTCTCAGTGACAAGCTTGTTTGAAATCTGATTTCTAAGTCATGCACCTAGCTAGTTGTATATTGCCTTGGCCGTATTTCTCTTACTATCCAAGCGTGTCACAAATAACAGTATCAAAAGCCCTAATAATGCCAAGACAGATTAAATTTACTGCTTCCTCTCTATTCAAACATGTTATCCTTACAAAGAAATAAATAAGATTGGCTCAACACAATTTGTTGATTGTAATTTCTCTTATTTTGATCTTTCAAATAGTTAAATGTATTTAGAATTTTTAGTCCAGAATTTATCAGGAAATTGGAGTTAGTTGACTGGTCTAGAATCACACACCCACCCCTACTTTTCCTCTTTCCCTTCCTTCTTTTCCCTGCTTAAAGTAAGTAGCACATCTGTTTTCTCAGCACCTTCCCTGTCTTTCAAGTCAGCAGTGCAAGCAGTTCTGATTTTCAAACAATTTCAAACAACTATAATTTGAAGGTGCATAAAATGTTGGTTGATGCAACACACTGCCTCTTACTTGTGGCTATAAATTCTATTATTTAAGGACAATAGCTCTCAATAGTATAAATTACAGACATGCCTCCCTACAAAGATTATTTCCAAATACCTCAGAATCAGAGGCAAACAAACCTGTTTTCAACCCCCTGTTGAAATTAAGACCATTGGTATAAAGTCTAAAAATTTGCACTTCGCATACAGAAAAAAAATGAACAAAATATATGTTCAAGTAATCTGCAAAAATTCTGTTAATCTTTTATTTAAGGGTGTATAAGATAACCTACTAAAAATAAGTAAAGAAAGAAGGTTGGAACCAGAAAGTGAAAAAAATTCATATATTTCAATATTATGTTTATACTAATGAAGGTCATAAAAAAGACAAAGATACTATATAATTTATTTCATGGCATTTTTCTGTTTTTTCTCCTCATTTCTAAATCAAAGTACTTGAATAGCCTAATACTTCTAATCACTACATGTGCAGTTGTAGCTGACACAGAGTAGTCTGAGAAAGGAGTCTTGGTTAAAATCGAGGACACGAAAATAATCCATATCTCATAACAGATGTCTAGTCTTTGTCATTTTAGATATTCTTCTTTCATGTTTGCTGATTCATTTCTCGATGTTCTCTTTCCTGGAAGTCTCAGCTACTCAGTGTCACACACTTCACTCAAGTATCTTCTGAAGGATAACATAATTTTCACCTAGTGCTGACAGCCTGTCATTTTTCTCCCAAGAATTCATACTGAGAGACACTGATCTTAAAGTGCATCCAAGACTGAAAGAATCTGCTTTAGGTTTTAGACCACCACAATGCCATGTTATACCACTGAAGAAGATAAAGTCTGACAAACACAAACACACACACAAAATATCCTGAGAGTAGGATGGATCTGCAAAAGAGCAAATAATATCATACAAAATTAATGTTTTGTTCAAGTTTGTTTAGTTGCTTTTTTTAATGGAGAGGGAAAGCTTGAGTGGCTGTAATTTTATTTCAGCATTACCCTTATTTAATATTAGATTGGAAGTTCTCAAGTGCTTTTATAACAGAGCTGTATCACAATGGATGTACAAACCTCACTATTTCCATTTGCAGTCACACAAGATTCCTATCTGCCCTGCAGAACTGCATGAGATACCATCCTGTAAGCTCTTAGTGTCTGGAGCAGTGCTTGCTCAACATGACCAGCCAGCTGTCTTAAGGCCACTAACAAGTGTTCTGCAGACCAGAAATTCCAAACCCCTTCTATAAACAAATATTTAGAGCATCCATGCCTGCAAAAATGTTTTCTTGCTACATTTTTCAAATCCACAGAATAACATTCAGAGAGACATAAAGGCAGTGAAAGGTCTCTAGAAAATAGCATTTCACCATCTCTACTTCTTTTCAGCTCTGCAAAACTCAGACATGCACTCTCATACAAACTCACGCATGGTCATAAATGTTATAATTTGTCAGGGCAGCAGAAATCTAGGGACAAAGCTAGGAGCACACTATAGTGTCAGTCATTTTTGACCTTTGCTGCTTAGAAAAGGGCAAGCAAATTCTGGTTCTGCTCCTTTAGGAAAAACTATTACGAAGAAAGACAGACCTCTGCCAGGACACTTCAGACACATCCCTAAGGACTGCTCCTGCACAGAGTGGTGGTAGTACAGCACCACGTACAGAAAAAAAACCAGGGACCAAACCACACTTGGTTTTCTGTAGCTTTGCCTATCAGGTTGGCTGCAAACTACAAAGTTCCATAATTCCCTCTCTCATGTTGATTATCTGATTTACAACAAAGTGCAGGTTTATATTAAAGCCACTCCTTCTGTCAAGACATTGAGTTTCTTTCACCTAGCTGCCAATCTTCACAAAACTTGGAGGAACTGTGTATCTTCATTATAGCCTACTTGCTGTTCATATCAACCAATGAAACCAGTATTTTGGGATAAGAAGGTATAAATCCAGTGACAGTACTGCTTAAAAGATAGCATTAGGCTAAGAAGAGGAGATTGCAGTGACGATGTGGAGTATAGGGAAGGACTCCTTACACAATATATTTGCTTATAAGCCAAGTACTAAACGGCTTTAAGTAAACTCTCTTCAGTAAAGTATTGACAACAGCAAACATTTCCAAAATTGACTTAAGCTCTAAGGTTTGGGAGTCTTGGCTTTAACAATCTTACTTATTCTATTGAGCCTTAGAGATTTTTTCTCCTGATCACAAAAAATAAAATCCCATTTATTTTTGCAGAAAAGGGTTTATGTGAGGCTTGTCCAGTTCCCATATAATTCTTTTAATAAAAAGGAAGAAGCTCTGAGGAAAAAAGTAAAGATTATAGATGCTTTGTAGTCTGTGACTATATATGAAATGTTACTAGTACCATGACAGGTTTTGTTTGCATACTGGTAATTGATTAAAAATCAACTGTATAATAACAAGAACACATTACATATATAAAATCCATAACACGATTCTATCAAATAAGTAAAACCTGCACTTTTTAAAAGACCCTGAAGGACACTTTTGTAATATTCAGAAAGTATATATCGGTTGTGGTCTAACTATGAAAGAAGCTTAAAAGATCTATGTTCAATGACTAGTGTATTATACTGTAACTTAGTGCTACAAGGAAGTAAATTATTTAATAAATAAAGCACTGAAGTTTATAGAAGAAGATTTTATATCTTTCACTGTCAGCACTTCATGCCCTCATATATCATACCATTATGACACCATTTCTCAGAGTAGTAGCCTGAATAGATTTGTAGTCCAGAACTTTAATATTGACTAGGAAGACAATAGGTGTTCCAGAAACTGATCCACTTCTGCACAGGCTGTTTTGTTTACTTTTTCTAATTGCCTTCTTTCCAAAAATGCAGAGTATAAACCAGAAGGAGACACCTGTAAAGTATGGCACATTAGGAAATTTTGGTGCATTTGGAAGGAATTAGTAGAAGTTAAAATACTATAACAATTCATCTAATCCATTTGTGAAGCACATACAATTCCAGATTGCTACATACAACAGGAGGTCAGAGTGTTATAATCTCAAATAAAGTACATTATACTTGAATATTATTCTCAAATAGAAATACACAGTATATCTGACCTCGTTAAACTGGCATCCGTTAAGGACATGGCTTAAGTCAGCAATGAGTTTAATACCCATTGTACTGTACAAATTCAATGTGTAAAGCGTCAGCCATTTAAGTTTCCAAATTGGCAAGACTACAGCTCCTGTTATCTTAGCACAGTATTTGATGTAATCCCCTAAACGTATTTTGTAGCTAATAAAAAAGGTAAACATGTCTATGCAGAATTTAACTTTGCAGGCTAGCTGGACTGCCAAGTTTCAGTTGGTATGTGTTGGCCAAAATCTTCCACACTAAACAAGCATTGCATAACACATCTCTTCCCAACCTCTGAGCTGTGCTCCAGTCACCTAAATTAGGAGGCAGAAGACAGGGACTCATAATGACTTGGCATTTGTGGCTTTGGAGATCAGACTAAATACATATTGTCATTTTTTGTAAGTTGCTGAATTTAGGCAACTTTCTTTGTTAAAGTCCTACTCAAAATTCTCAAATGTTCAGATAAGATCAAAGCATTTTTGCTCAATAAATCTTTTTTATTCTGAGCTCAAACACTTTTTGTTTTACAAAAGCATCTGAAACAACATGGCATTTTGAGATGTACAATTATGCACCTTAATTAAAAAATATCAGGTGCTTGACCATCAGTATTACTCAACACCTAAGTGGCGGAGTTCAGAAATCTTTTGGCTTACTGACCTGTTTGACTTGAAACCCCATCAGAGATAATAAACGTGTAATAGAAATAATTCTTCTGCTTTTTAACTCATCTTCATATCTCATAATTATCTTCTACTTTGTGAAAACGTAGGTCATTACTTCTACCTAGTGGGTCATTCTCTTCAGGGCAAGAGGAAATGACCTATCAGATAAAAAATAATTATATCTGCATGCTTCTTTTTCCATGTCAGAGACACCATCAGTAGGACACTTAGCAGTGATAGTTCTGAGTGTGTAGCCACCAAATTAATTGTTAATGACAGCACTGACAGACAGTGGTATTTGGACGAAGCAGTTACCTGCATAATAATCACTGTGGTGCATGTCACTGGATTCAGTTAGCAATTCACTTACCAGTTTATTACTCTACAAATCAAATAAACTATCTTTCAGCCTTGGCAATTCTACTGATACTACTATTTTGTATATCTTATTCAGAAGTATGTATCTCTGAAATCAATCTGTGTTCATGTCTCTGTTATCTTGCAGATGACACAGAGGAGAAAGGAAATAAAATTTTCATTGGTTATTGAAAAGGAAGTTTGGGAATCAGACTGTTCTTTGATAAAGGACAAAAAAAAAAATTACAGGAGAAACAGCGTGCAAATATTTCCATCATATGCAACATCTGTTATTTTGGCCTTACCAATGTGGAGCAACGAAGAACTTTCCATGAGCTTTTGCCACTTATTTCCCTGTTGCTGCACAACTGTCATCCTTCTTTCCTACCCTACTGCAATCACCCTCAAACAGCAAGGGAAGGGCATCCTTTAGGAGTTGCACACACAGGCAGATCCAGCCAACACTAACAAATACCTGCAAAACCCAGCACAAACATTTGCTACAGCTGACAGATTATATCAAGTTTTAGCTGGAACATTAAAAATGTTTTGTGTGAATTATGCCAATTTTCTCCCACTTGCGGGCAGCTGTAGTGAACTACTTACATCTTAGCAAGTAGCCTTGGAAGGGAAACAAAGACCTTCAACCTTTTTTTGTTGAAGATATTCTTAGTAAAGAATGACTTTTGAGATATTCTGATAAGAATAGAAGGTAAAGGCATCTTACTTAGAGAAGCATGCTTTATTCACTTTCCCCACAGTTGTACCGTGTAAATTTGTTTAATCGCCTAACTCTTCAGCATTTATTACAGAGATAATGAAAAATAAAACCTATATGTGAATCCCAGTCCTCACTTCCAGGAGTACTTCCAAATTATAAACAGTGGATAATTTTAAAAAGCATGAGCACTGGGAGTAGCACCAGCAGGCAGATGTCCCCTAGTAAGCAAGGCAACATATAAGCCATTGGCAACTTGCTTTACAAGTTGTCTTACTTACAAATGGGGCTAAACAATCCTGCATTCCTGATTTCACCTTAAGCTTTTCCACACTGTCTAGCTTATAGCCTTGTTCCACAAATTGCTGTGTGGCCTGTAAAACAGTGCTGCACAAACTGCACCTTCTTACATGCTGTCAAACCCTTTCTAGCCTGCCATGTTTTTTTATCTCTCACCTGACCTACCATTTTGTTTGGCTGCTGACTCTGTCAGATTGACATGCAGCACAAGGCAGTCATTTCACACATGGCACAATCATGACCTGTCTCACAACCAGAGCAACATGCAGAGTGCTGCCTGAGTGAAAGATGAGAGTGATTTTCAGACTATCCACTTTTTCCCCCTCTTCTCCTCCTATTTATTTGGTGTCCCAGTTCATACAGGATCAGTCAAATGTGGTATTGTAGTTTAACAAGGAGATGGCAGTGGCTGACACCTGTGATGCCAATTAACACTGGCATGGTTTTGTCATTTTATTTGTAAATAACTTCTTTCCTTGTTTGCTCTGAGTGCAGTGATGACAATACAAGAGGTTAAGGTGCTGAGCAGTGCCTCAGTCCCTGGCAGACACACATGGCCCAGGTGAGCAGAGGGAAGAAAACCCAGGCTAGACCCTGAGTTTATCCAAAGAGAATCTCCAACATTTTCATAATTAGTGTTGCACTGGAAATATCATACCCCCTCTACCTTCTCGCTATTTTTTAAGCACTATTTTAAAAGTAACATCAATCTGCCATATTTATGATCTTCAATTCCTGCATGTGCTGGGGCAAAATATCCACAAAGTATTCTCACAAAGTGTTTTTGGAGGGTAGCGTTCTACTCCTCTATGTCCACAGATTGTGCAGAAAATCTGGGAAGGGGAGGTTGTCACACCCCAGCTCTCAGCACTCTGAGGCTGGCCCACTAGGATGTGCATCCCTGGTGCACGTCCTGGGCACAGGACTGAAAAAGGAGGGAAGGAATCCCTGAGTATTTAATAAGTTTGTTACCAGCAGGTCTGGCCCTGGCCTGCCTTTGGATACTCCCAATGATTCTTCCTAAGGCATTGACCCAGCCTGTGCACCAGGGCTTAGTAGGGTTGACTCCAGCCTTGACAATCCTGAGCACTTTTTGCTTTTCCGAACCTGGTAGCTTTTTGAAATGCTTCTAGAAAAGGGTGAAGAATAGATTTAATTGGCACCAGACTGACTTGGAAGGTAGGTATTCCACTGAATCCAGACACACAAGAGATGGAAGCAGACATCTTATTTAATTTTCTATAGATGTTACTCATGGAAAATGCCTTGATCACTTTCTGAAGCTTGTGTTGGAAACACCTCTCCCAGCAGGGAGCAGAAGTGTGGCGGTGTGTATTATAAATTAAGATATGCATCTGTATTTTATGTACAGTTCTGTTAATCCTCAGTTATCCCTTATTAGCCCTGCCTGTAAATGGACNTAACAAAGGTTCCTTGTTATACCACCCACAAGGGTCATCTTTTGTCCTCTTCATCGAGCAGCTGGTCCACCGGTCCTCCTCCAGGGACACCAGCCAGGGTCTGGGGAACTGCCCTCACTGAAGAAGCCCCTTGCGGGGTGTGAGGCAGGACGTACCGCCGGGTTGGCAGCCCCTGAATCGCCAGGTAACCTGAGTCCTCCTGTGGAGGGACAACTGGTCGCCTGGTGCCCGATACTACCCAGAGCCCCTCAAGGTGGCTGCGAGCCAGCCTGGGCTTGTCGGCTAGGCAAGGAGGAGGGGTCGCGACACAGAAGGATGTCCTCCGATTCCCCTCCCTAACGGAGCTTCCCTGTCTTGTTTTGACCACAGCAGTTTCTGGACTGCCTGTGTCGATCTCCATCTCAGATTTAGACAAGCTTGAAAAGTCACTGTAGAATGTAAGTTTTCTTGTCAGGCTTCTAGGTAATTTGCCTACTAGAAGTTACTGACAATGGAGGGCTTCTTTGCAAGGCAGTGGGTAAAAAGATAACTTTTGACAGAGTCAGGGAGAGGCAGTTTTACAGCAGCGCAAGCCTGACTCCAGCACCCAGTTAAAGGTTATTCCAGTATACTTCCCCAGGTAGCTTTTAGATGAACAGAGGACACTTGTGACTTGTGATTTGGAAATAGAGGGTTTGAGTTTTAATTTTAATATGGGTTTTAAGGTTTTAAGCTAAGTTAGAGCTTCATGTAGTTTTTTCTATTTACTTCTCTTGCCTAGTTAATGATAAGGTTGGAATTAAAAGCATAGTCACAACACTAGGGACAGTGGAACAGGGAGAGGGAGATAGAAAATGGCACCCTAGATGAGTTGGCTTCTCACAAAATTAAACAAGTTTGTGGTTAAGCAGTGTTTATAACAGTGTTCTTAGGTCTAAGGTGATGATAAGACCCCAAAAATACCACCAGAAGACCCCACGTGGGGCTGGGGTCTGGGTGGAGGTGGATGTTGACTGTGCTATCTAGTTAATGATGTAATGTAGATGTTTATTCATATAGTAGTTATGCATATGTATAATCTATGTCCACTTAAACATGCTTCACTTTATTTGAGGGGGGTGACAGGGAATGGGAGGGGTGCAAATCCTTTCTGTTTCCCTGTGGGAATAAATCTTTAAATTTTACAGCTCACAGGCTTTGAAATTTCTTTATATCATCCACTCATCAAATACAAATTCGCACCCCAGCAAATCACTTAGCTTGTTACAGTCTTGTGTCAGACATGGACTGCCACCAGTGTGAACAGGAAGGACAGAATAGGAAGAGGCTGATAATCTTTCAAGAAGAAGAAGTGGAAAAGCTGTTGTTTCCTAGCAGTTCCCATTCACTAGGAAATTGTCAGTAACCTATATACACACTAATACCCACATGCTGAAGTGCAATGAGAACCCAGCCCGAGAGAGGTCAGTCCTTGGGAGATGGAGTCTAACTGGTGGTGATGACAGTGGTGCCCATGCATCACTGTATCTTCATACTGTTTTTTAGGCATCCAGTTTCCAGGAAAAATACTCCTGGTATTTCAGGCCAAACGCTTTTTACAATGTTATCCTCACATTCACATATGATCCACTGTATCAATTAAAACATTGCTTGTGAGACAAACTTGGCTTTTCAACAATTTCACAACCCATTCAGCTAGCACAGGTTTGTTTCTGCTATTTTACACAGCTATGGTAAGGCAGCAGGAGAGGCTGCTGCTATCAAGGGGTTCATGGTCCCTGGCTGCTGTGGGAGCAACAGAGTTCATATAATGGTTTGGGTTGGAAGAGACCTTAAAGATCATTCAGTTCTAAGTCCCCTGCCATGGGCAGGGACACCTTGCACTAGACCAGGTTGCTCAATGCCCCATCCAACCTGGTCTGATATCTCCATCTGATATCACACTGAGACCCTGAGTGCAACTTCTTCTGGTTCAATCTCTGTTTACCATCTCCAAGTACTAATAAGCCAAGGTGTCTTGGTTTATACAAAAGCAAAGATTTTTTTAATTCTTTTACAAGAGTTAGAAAATTTAGTACTTCTTTGCATCTGTATTGTAGAAACTCTTTTCCTAAAAGCACACAAACCGAGAAAGTTTCCACGTCTTCTGCTTGCCAAAGAGTAACAGTTAGCTCTGATTCCCAACGAGGAGAAGTGACATGCCAGGCAAATCAAGGCGTTGCCTAAAACAGGTTCTTAAATGACATCTCTAAGACTCAATGTGTGAGCTTTAGAAACCAGGCATTCTTTTATTACAATACACTGAAATAATTCCAGCATGCCAGGTGCCCTGGTAATCATTTTGCCAAATTGCACACAGAGGTATCTTCACTAGAGCTTACATGTCAGCATTACGTGATTATTCATTTTCGTTCCCTGCATTACTGTTACATATTCATGACATTTCCCAACACTACTTTGCATATACACATATCCTTATAAGGTCTCTGAGGGGCTTCATCGAGGGTCTTTGATGGTCTTCTCTGTCTGGAGACCCCAAAGTTCTGAGTGACCACCTTATGAACTTCTTTAAGACAATACTCCTGGTTAGAGAGTAACTTAATGTTGCTTGGCTGGCTGCCTCAGTTCCCCTCTTCATTGTTTCTTTACTTTGCTTGGTTAGTCCCTCTAAATCACTTGGCTAAGTTATATGTAGTTTCTGTGGTATATTCTGCTGCAAAACTATTAGTTCTTGCTAAAGCCCAGTATCAGAGGGGTCAGCAATTTTTGCTTTTGCTCCAGCATCTGCAACTAGTGGAAATGGTCCAACATCTCCTTAACACCTCAGTCCAAACCCATGGAAGCAAATGTTTGAGGTATTGACCTGCTAGTATATTCACCAATAAGCACTGAGGAAGACTTTTTGTCCAGGTTCACAAGCTGTGTTATGAACACCACTGGGTAATGTTTGCATTCAAACAAGACCCTTATAAGTAAAGAGCACAAGGAATATTAAATTGAGGCAGGATAAGTGCAAGAATGTCACATGGATTTGAGACTGGTATTTTTCCCAAGAGTATCCCAAGTACAGGTGCACTTGCTGTACCAGAAGTGCCTTAATGGATTCTAACACAAATGTGAGAACACTGACACAGGGATCCTTTTCTGAGGTGTTCCTCAGAAGCAACTAAAGACCGTGTATACGATGCCATGATGTCGGCAAGGCTCTGCTTCTGTGGAAGAAGATGTGGAAGTTCCATCACCTTACAAAGCCCTCCAGGTTGCCAGTAATGGACTAGCATTCCCAAAGAGACCAATGTCCCCCTGCTGAAACCCCCATTCACCTCTCTAAATGTCCCAGTCACAGAGTCTTACCTAGACATGTCTTCAGCTGCCTTGCTCACAGCCTTGCCCTAATCTTAACCATACACAGACAAAAGCCACTAAATTGTATCATCTGGGGCAGAAAAGATAACCAGCAGTGCTGGGTGTGACACACACAGAAAATACCACAGCTTCTCAGTGCCTATATGAAAACACATCAAATAAAACAGGTGGCAAAATGGATGGGACTTTGCCTATGAAATGACTTGTGAATTATGGGCAAGTTATTTTTCCTTCCAAAACTGTATGACCCAGAATTCCAAGAAATAAGTCAGGGATAAGAAATAAGAGATGTATGGTACATTTCTTCAATAATTCTAGAGAGGAAGGGGTTAAAAACTGCTGAGTCAGGAAACCTTTAATATTGATATACCAACCTTCATTAGCTGCATCTCCCATTACTGTTGTTTCTTCACAATTACATGGCTTTTAATACCTTGAAAGAGATGGAAATCTTCAATGCAAAGTGGGATATTCTAGAATATGTTTCTGAAATCACAACAGCCTAATAAAGACTGATTAGTTAGACAGTAGTAATTGTGGACATGAGGCAAAGAGTCTTGACAGACATGTTTAGCTTTGGTTCTTCAGCATCATTTTGAAAATTGTCACTGTTGAATGTTTTGAAAACATTTTCTGAATGTAATTTAAAACAATTTTAAAAAGCTACTATTGATCTCACTCATTTCTTCCCTTTAGTTTTATAGCTCGCATCATTATTTGATGCATTTTCTGTAGGTTAGAACAATTTCAGGTGACTCTTTTAGAGCTGGTGTTGTCACATTTGCTGAAGGAGAGAACACAAATCAAAGGCACTAAAGGGGTCAAACACCACAGAACAAGCACAGACATATCTATTCACTCTTTCAAAGTCAGCCTTTTAAAATGGATACCATAAAACAAAAAACACAGTACCTGCACAGTGTGATGTAATTCATGTAATATATAAGTGTACTTTGCTAAAAAAGAAATTCAAGTCTCAGCATGCACCGTTTTAATTTGCCAAGTGATGCTTACTGAGCAAACTGAATTAACACATCATAGATTAGTTGTAATTCTTCTTCTTTCTTAACCATCCCCTCCCACTCTAACCACACACAGATCTCACAATCACTGCAAGCAAGAAAGAAAGGCCTATCTGTAATGGTTTGCACTACTATTACAATGTATATAGTACCCTTTGAAGATAGATATGTGTTTGGAATTATTTTAGGGTAACTCCAGACAGCAGTAAAATAAATGTCAGAAACAACTCAAATCTTCAAAGTGGAAATGTTTTATTTTTACTCAAGCTTCTGCAAACTAATATTTTGCTTAAAAATAAGCAGGTAAGTGAGGCATGCTTAAATCAGGTTAAAGAGGCACATGCTTGTGGATTTGGGCCTACAAAGTCCACACTTACAATAAGAGTTCTCTGTTTCAAGCCATTTCTTTCTATTGATTGTTTTTTTATTAAATCAACAGACTTCCTCTAAAAGATAGTTTACTACCATGCAACAAATGCAGCTTCTTCATAGTAAAGAGTATATTTCATAAAGTTTTTTAAGTGAATGGATTTAAACATATTGCTGGACTAACCAAATCAAGTAAAAGTTGATAAAGAAAAACCACGCCAAGGCTGGGAAGGTATGGTTAGCAAAATAAAAAATCCTGAAGTTCACAGAATTCATCATATTTAAGTTTGTTTTCCACACTTGGACAAATTAGTCAGCTTTATATTATGTTTAAAAGACAGAGAATAACCTTTCTTAAAATAAGCATTTTTTCAGAGAAGGGATTTTACAAAAAAAAAAAAAAACAAACCACCAAACATCTCTTTCAGATGGAGAAAAAATGTCTTTCAATTAATTTAGTAACAGGCTTAAACCCTTCCTCAGAATTGTTGTAACAGGATACACACATTTATTAACCCAAAGGAAAGATAAAATAATCTTTAGCATCTTGTAATAATATTTTCCAGATTTAAGACCTGAAACTTATTCCTTAGGTAGACACTGGTTCTAAAAAATTGCAGATACTTAGTCTCCAGCACAGTGGTGTGAATGAATTTTCTGTCACTTTACAGAGTCACTCTCTGGCTGCCTTTAAAACCAGGAGGAAGATTTCTAGTTCTCTTTAAAAAAACCCAAGCAAACAAATAAAAACCCAACCAAAAGCCAAACTCAAAAACAAAACAAAAAATTAAAAATTGAAAGGTAAAAAAAAAAAAGGAAATAAAGAAATGGAAGAAATAGAGTAATATATCAGGGACAGTTCACCTGAAACCAACTCAGTAAACATATTTTCACATATAATGAGATATAAAGGACAAGAGAAAATTAGAAAGTTCAATAAATGGTTTTTTGTACTGTATATGTAAATTTGTAAAAAAAAGAGGCCACTAAAAGACACATAGGTTCACTCAAATAATAATTTTGGAAAAGAAGCTCTTAAAAGCATAACACCAAAACCAAAGGAAATGCCAAGACCCTGAAATGGAATGACATTTTCATTATTACAATAGAGGTTAATATCTGCATGGCCCACTACTGTTACCAAACCTCTCCTCCTATCTAAAATGGCACTTTTTAAAGTAGGAAAAGCAGAAGAATATGCACTGACAGAAACCCACCCCCCAAGCCCTTGCTTCTTCCATGGCTCAGTAATGCAGGAATATAATTTTCATAATTCGTTCCAGCTGAAATATTAATTTTCCCCCCATTTAGTCTCATCTGAGGCATCAAAACAGACAAGAACCAGCTCAAAAGCGTACACTCAGTGAGGAAAACTGCCCCGCTGGAGCTTCTCACTGCCACCCAGGGCACAGTACCAGCTGGGTTTTGGGCACACCCCTGGCATCAGCAAATACAGATGGGAACAATTCTTATGCCTCATGGAAGCTGCGGTAAAGCCTGATTCATGCACCAGGCTCTGGGATGACAACATGGGTAGTGCCCCTGGCAGCCAGGAGTGAAAAGCCTGATTCCCACTACTACTTCCTTACACTACACCATCTCCTCCACACTGGTAGTGCTGCTTTTAGGAAACTTCCCCTTCCTAGTGGTGATTTCTCAAAATAACTTTATTTGTCATATCACTTTTGATAAAATCTTTATTGGCATCTTCCTGCACAGCGAGACAGGAAGAGAAAGTAATTATCGCTTCTTTTCCATAACTTAATAATAAAAATTTCCTGTGAGCTTCCCACACTTCCACAATTCTTATCTAAATTGTTTTCCAGAAATATTTATTTTTTACGTAATTCTTACCAAAGAGACACATACATTATATTTGAGTGAATGTAATATATCATTCTGCATTGAAAAACAGTTTATCAATCAGTTCATGTGGGTTTTTTCAGTGTGCACCTCCATGAAAGAACAAATGATTTGTACACAAAAAGTAGCAATAGTAATTCAAAAAAATGGGTGTTCTGATGCAATGACAAAATTAGGCCCTTGGTCTTCCCTAAATACAACAGATCAAAACTTCCCAGATGCAAGTGTCAATCAGAGTTTTGGGTGCACAATAAACATAACTCCAAACCCCAGTTAAGCAGTGATTCTCTCATGGATTTGGATTTATTTAGATGGATGAGTATGGGACAGTAAGTCTTTCCTTCTCCCCATCCCCTATAGTTAGTTGAGAGTAATTTAAAAAGCATTTATTCTTAAAAATAAGAACACAATAACAATGGCCACACTTTCCCGAGTTCTGCTAGTTTGTGGCAACTGCAGCACATACATTTTATTACGAAATCAAATAAAAAAGTTGTAACTTTTTAACTACTATTATCCCATAATACAATCATTCCCTAATGGTGCTGTAAGTCTGCAAGCAGCCTAAAGTCAAATCTAAAGATCTTTTCAAGCTGACAAGCAACAGCTGCAGAAAGACAGCAACTTTCACAGAAGTACTTGGTCTTCAGAGAACTGAATCTTAACAAGAAATCGTGTGCTTTGCAATCATGTAGCTACCCAGCAATTTTATTAGATTCTGGTGGAGGTTAATATATAATGCCTGCTTTTCCGAGAAAAAATTTGACCAGGTCAGGAGACAACTGGATCTCTGTATTTAAAACTTGTTTAGAGAAGCTATCCTCAGCAAATTAACTGAACAGAATTATGGAATATGTTCATACATGAACAGATAAAATTACAAGTGCCTTTCAGTTGTTAGTGATTAAATTTGCAGTTCCTTCTTTTATGGTTTAAAAAGTTATTTTTAAAAACAATGTGAAAGAGAAAACTGCACATATTTGCATCAAAGCCCTGAATTGGACCACACTTTTCCAGAGATTACTTATTTGGAATATCAGTCAAATTAGTTACATAGTAAAGCTAATATATCTCTTATTAAAACAGTCAGCTGTATAAATTGTCAAGATATTAAACAGAAGTGGGACATCCAATGTCTTGAAATTCTACAGAAATATTTCAGGTTTATTCTCTCCCCAAAGATTTCACCCACAGCCAGAGTCAAGTCACAGCTTTATTCAGCTCCAGAGGGAAAGGTCTCTACAGCTTGGCACCTACTTCGTTTCAGAAAACAGACAAACTGATACCAGTCATTTAAACAAGGTAAGTCTCAGATGGGATAAACTTTTATATTTTCAGGACTCCCTTCACAATTTCTGGATAAAAATGGGTTGTTAAGATTCACACAATTGGTCTTAAATTCCTTCTTTTAATATTTCGATTAGTTGGCATCTGTTTTTCCTTTAAGAAATATGCAATTACATCTACTGAACATATTCATCTGAATACTTGAATATGATCTCTCTGCAGGCAATCTTTTCAGAAAAAAAACCCTGATAAATCACTAAAAGAAGCACTTTGACAACAAAGTGCATATAGCAATTAAAAATATTTTTAAAAGCACATAAAAGTTACAGAAAAAGCTTGAATATTTAAGCACCCTTTGCATACAGATATATCAAATAACATCTATATCACAAGTTTATGCCACAGTCTAGCATTATGTCACATAAGAGAGATTGATTAAGCTCTAAATACATGATACGGGGCAAAGTACAGATCACTCCACCTCTTTGTCACTTTGACTGAAGAAAAAGTTTCCCATACATTTAACAGACTTGGAAAAAGGAATAAGACCCTGCCACTACTGAAGAAGAGAACAAAATTCCTTTTAAGAACCTAGCATCACCTTTCAGAGTCATGTTTCTATTAATGTGTAAAGCTACTATGCTGACTTCCTCCATCAATCCCATTATTAAAAAAAAAAAATTGAAGCAATTATCAGTATCCTAGATGTTTCAGCCAGAAAACTAACAGAAACAAAGCAGCTAAAGAAGTTTTACCTTATATTTCACACCCTTAAAATTTACTAAGATCTGCATAAACCACCTCATTTTGTGAGCACACATGTACTGTCATAAGAAATTGGAAGAACTACTTGCCTAGAAGAAAAGTTGATCTTAGGGGTTTCGCATGACTGGAGCTTTATAGTGCAGCTTTTTCAAATCATTTGAGTATTGAAAATGCAAGTCTCTAAGTGCTAGACCCTAGAAACAGTCATAAATTTGTTTGCATTACACTAAATCTCCTCCAAAAGAAGAGTCCTGTGGCATTCTCTGACCTGCACATACCAGCAAATTCAAATGTAGAGAGAGATGTTTTCAGGCAATATTTGACATAAGATGAAAAAGAAAAGAATAAACAAACAAGTGACAAGACACAATAAAAACTAGATCATTTAGTTATTAGTGAGGCAAAATCCTTGTCCAGATTCAAGACTTGAACAATCCATCACATACAACTTGACACTCATTAAGGGAACAAGCAGTGACAGGTTCTTCTTTATATGGAGGTGTGTTGATATTGATTGTTACTATTTGTCTGAGTAGTATGGTAGTGATATGTAATTATTAGTAAAGTCAACCAGCTCAAAGCTGAAGAGGTGGAAAACCACCTCCCTTTTGAATCTTGACAGAATACTCTAAAGAAGGATTTGGTAAACTTTTTCCAAAGACAATCTCGTGAGAAATGTATAGTCAATCCAAAGTAGAGTGTAAATCAGAGACAATAAAGAGGACTAAGTACCTCCTCACACTGGAATGAAGTGGTACAATTTCAATGAGAGAGAATTGGAGGAAACCAGCCTGAGCAGACCATATATTTAATCCTTGATATTCACACCCTGATATCTATTGCCCTTTAGAAAAGCACTCTTATGAGAAGGGAGAGAGATTATGGAATCAGCTGTCTGTGCTCATGCAGAACATGAAGAGTGATGTAGAACTCAGAAAGTATGCTGGGCAGGAAATGTGAAGGGGATGCTACTAAGATATTTCATGCTCTGTTTTATTCCATACCTTTTTACCTGCACCAAAATGTCAATTTTTGCAATCTGAATTTACCTAGAAAAACACATTTGGCTATAGGTTTGCCTTTTAGACCTTGGGTATCTTCTACGTTAAAACACTTTCCGGAACCTTACTTTCTTAATCCTTTCAGATTTCTTAAGATGAACTTTGCCGTTGGGATGAGGACGAGGTGGGGACGACAAATTCTGCATAAGATGATGCATCTTCCGCTTCTGCCCCTATGCCAACAGCCTGAGGTAACCCTTGACCAGAGACAGCGCCCTCCTGGCAGCCCCGCCTCCCACAACTTACCCAAGGACAGCTGAGGGGAGCAACAGGGCAGCGCAGCAGCTCTCAAACCAAGCCTCTCTCCTCCAAAGGAGTGACTCCACAACGCGGAGTGGTGTTTTGCTTTGGGGTTTTGGTTTTTTTTTTAAGAATATCCTCCCCACGGATGAGCGGATCTTTCCACGCGCACTGCCAAGGTCCATCCTTCTCTCCCTGGCCGCACACACAGCACTGGGCGTGTAGCCCCGGCTCTATGTAACCCCCGCCGGCACGGCCCGGCCCCGCTACAGCCGCTCCGCGCCGCCCGTCCCGGGGCGCTCCCGCCTC
>WEIV01019887.1:94945-117589 GCA_013390005.1 Calyptomena viridis
CCGCACCCCCGGCCGCGCTGGCTCCTCACCGGCTCCGCGCTGTCGGCCCTTCCGTCTCGCCTGTTCTGCCGGCGCGGTGCCGCCCGGTGCCTTTTAAACCCGTGGTGACGGCCGGGGAAATTCCCAGGTTTGCTTTTTTTTTCGTTTTTCCCCGTAGAATGAAAGTAAAAGCACCCGGTTCCCATCCTGGCCGCTGCCGGGAAGCGGAGCTCGGGAGTGGCAGAGCGCGGGGCGGGGGAGTTGCGGGAAGCATTGCCCCGCGCTGCTTCCACCGCGGGCACCTGCCGCCTCGCGGGCACATACATTCCTGTGGGCATCTGTCTCCCTATGGGCATATGCCTCCCTGTGGGCACTTGCCGCCCCGCGAGGCGCGCCCGGAGCAGGTGCCGCGCAGCGCCGGGGGTTCAGCGGGGCAGAGGGAGAACAATGGGCAGTGACCCGCTCCCCGGGGATTGCGGGCTGCAGAGCAGGCCCGGGGGCAGAGGGTGCCGCCCGCTGAGACGGGAGTGTGTTCTGGAGGACCGGGGCTTCTGCGTGCGGCCGGGGACGCGCCTAGGACTCTGTGCGCAGGAGTTTTTAAAATTAAAAATCCAAGAGGTCGTTGGTTTTTGGGTTTGGGTTTTTCTTTTCGGTATTTGGAAATACTGGAATACTAACTCTTCCTGTCTTTTCTGGAGAATTTTTTGGGGCTTTCCAGATATGACTTAGGCGGTTTGTGGAGTTTACTGAAAAGATGGGGTATTACCAGTAATACACTCTCTCTTTCTTTTGAAGTGCTGGTCGTATGGAGTGCCATAAATTCCTCTAATTTCAAAGCTAACTAACGTTAGGAAAATCCCTTTCGATTTTCAGTCTAAAGCTCCTGGAACTTTTTATGACACTTGTCCAATGGTTTTTCCAGAGGACTCATTTAGGAATGTCTGAACAGATTCAATCACAGTCCTGCAGTGTCTCAAGGGACTTCATGGGTGTGCAACACACTACCTGCTTTGATTCTGTAATTTCCTCATTTAAAAAGTATTCACAAACTGTACACTAAACAGAAAGTAAAAATAAAGAAATAAAAGTCACTTCGCAGTTTTCACCTGTTGTTTCCACTTGTTGCTGGACAAACCAAGTTTTAAGTGATGTAGTCAGTTAGATTGGTTTTAATTTAGAAGATTGTTACTTTTGTCTCTTGAAGAATGTTTGTGAAGCAGCATATCCAAGTTGCTTGAGTTACCACTACAATGCAAACAACCATTGCAGTTCCTTTGCAAGACTTGACTGGAGTCAAGAGGTACAATGGGAGATTGGAAAAATAGAATGTTGGAAAAATATTGTCCCGTAATTGAGTTCTTGCATGTTTTTGGAAACATCTTTTAAAATATTGAATCTTAGTCCTTCAAAATGATAATTGGCTCAACACAGATATAGTTAGCATAGAGATTTACAAAGATAAAGCTCTGTGGAAGTCAGGTGTGTCCACTTGGAGCTTGAAAATCATAATAGAGTTGCTTTACATAGGTATTATATATTTACTACATATAGGATCCATTTAAGATCCACTTAGCTCTTCAGGCTAGTTTTTTTGAGACATGAATAGACCTTGGTTGATCAGTATATGAAAAGGTTAGAAAATTTGATTTTCAGTCCACCAAATTCTCCATTAAAATTTGGCAGCTTGCCACAAGAAGAATTCTGTTATTTAGCTTGTATGTGTAAATCTTTACCAATCCTATTTCTAGGACAGAGGTGTACATCACAGCATGTTCACAAGCAATCTATCAGAAAAACAATTTTTTGGTAGTCAGGAAAAGTGGTTTGCATTCTACTTTGAAGCTCATGCTGTGTGTGGTTGTAGTTAGCTGGGATGGGCTGCAAGAGACTGTGTTTGTTTTAATGGCTGTAAGCATGTTGTGTGTCGTGTGGTTCTTGCATCACAGAAGTTATGTGGGTCAGCAGAAATTATGGTCACATTTCATTGCTTTTTTCTTAGTTTGTTCAAGATTTCTCTCTGAGGCTGTGATTTGCTAGTGAAGTCCAAGTCCAGAGGTGCCCATCTCTTGAGTGCAGGACTGGCTGTATCCAACAGCCCATCCTAACCAGACAGCAAGGAAAGTAGCAGCAGCTAGGGTCAGGGCATCCCTTCTTCTGTTCTTGGCTGCTACCCCCCAGTTAATCTGTATGCAGTTGTTCTTACTCAGTAGCAGAGATAGGGAGAAGCAACTCATACTAGTCCAGGAACCTGCTGTGATCTTTGCTAGTCCTCCAACATAAATTTCTAGCTTTGGGGTTTTTTTTCCAAACCTTCCATTAAAGTATCATCCTAGCCAGTCAAACTGTAGAAGAGAGTCCAGTTATGAGCTTCCTAATGTACCCAGTCTCTCATTCCCAGTACCAAGTCAGTAACCTGCAGCCTCCTGTTACCCTGTCAGTCTCTTCAGGGTCTTCTGATGTTTTTGTCTTTTCTCTCTGCCCATCCTCACAAAACTCATATTTTCCTGGATGTCATTCAAGAATGGAACACCAGGGGTCTGAGCAAAGCAGGACAGTCCACTGAAGGGAGAAACAAAGAGAGGGGCAGTGAGATTTGCTCCAAAAGATTGCAAAAATCTTGAAGAGAAGGTTGTGCTGCCGCTTTATCTCATGTTATGGCCAGTAGTATGGATTCATACATTTGGTCAGCCTGAAAATGTTTTTAAACACACCTTCGGTGTAAAGATGCGTTCACGGGGATTTGTGGAATTTATTAAATGAGAAATTGACAATCAGGATGAGATTCAGCTGCAGGTTAAGACACTTGGATCTCTAAACTTGTTTGACTAAGACACTTGTTTACAACAGTCCAAACAGTCCAAGGTGGTTATGAGCCAGTTATGGTCAATGGGGAGACCTCGTCAATTCTTGCAATGAAGCCTGGAGATGAATTCAGCCCAAGCAGTCACCAAGTAGCTGGCCAGCTCAATAGTTGTATGCTCTTACCCACGTTGGCTATATCATCTTTGAGTGTAAAGGAGTTTAGATAGCCAAAGAATATCTTAATCTGGAGCTGAATCCTTCTCTCAAGCAAGGCACAAGTAATTTAAAAGATCCCTTTTAAATTATTTTTGCAGATTACAGGATGTATTTGTAAATACAGCATACACTCTGTGGCATTTAATGTATATTTAACTGTTCTTCTTGTAATTTAGCCTTTTTTAGATCTACCTTTCCAGTTCTGCCACTGCTCCTTGTTCTGTCTCCAGTGAACTCATCTAGTTGTGCAATGGAAAATAAAACAACTGAAATCCGTGTGAAGTATGAGAATATACTAAGTCATGACATCAGTGAGCTGGTAGGTAATAGCTCTTGGGCTTTCAAAAAAATGTTGATTATTTTTAGATAGCGAATAATAATAATAATAAAAGCTATAATGTTAACACAGGATAAAAGACTAATTTAAAATCATACATTATGCAAGAACAGTGGCTTAATTTGAGGGGGTGTGACAATTTAATCTCTTTAAAATCTCTAAAATGTGTGGACACTGCCTATTTGCATGTACAAATACTGTGATACAGGTATTTGTGCCTGTGTATCATGTAGTTAGACACAGGTATCATTTGGCCATAAATAGTATAATATATTACATTAAAAAGTACTCTTTTCTAAAGTAATTTCATACAAACTTCTGTTTGTATGTTTTTATAGAAGAAAGCATTACACAACCTGTAATTCATTCTACTAATTGTAGACTTCTTGACTGAAGTTTTGTGTTGTCCATTGAGTACAAATGTGTAGAGGCACAAAACTCATATGACAATAAAAGTTCCTTTGTATTTTACCTATTAATAATATTGTTTAGTCAACAAAGATTGAACTTTTCTAGACAGCAACAGAGAAAAACATAATATTCTCAGCTGTAAATCTCTGCCATTATGGCTTGATCAACCTGATTTATTTTAGGTTTGCAAAGTAGTATTATAACAGTTTACCAATCCATGCCCAAATCCTACCTTCCAACTATTCCTCATGAATTATTAACAATTAAATTCATCTGTCAAAAACATTTTCATGGAAGAAAACACCATAGTTGGATTAGCAGAAGCATTTCCACAATATTTTTTCTGACAGGTTGTCACTAAATGAGAATTCACCATTTTGTCGCAGTCTTAAATCAAGGTCTCCTTGCATGAAATACAAAATTATATACAGTGTTCTTCCAAAAGCTAAAATCAGAAGCCGTTGTATTTCTTCACACTTACAATCCACCACCATTCTTCAGAGCATTATGCCAGTGGTTTCCAACCTTCCTCTACCAAGACACATCAGCCCTCATCTGGAAACAAAATACCTTTAGGATAAGGGAATAATCATTTAACATTCTGACTGTGTTGTGTTTATTGAGGCTATGAAGAGAGAAAGGTACTTCTCTGTACATAAATGACCTTATCTTGAATAAGGCACCAAAGTTGGGGAAAATATTCATGGCCATATTAGAATAGATGACTATTCCCTTTAGTTTGTTGTCTTATTTCTGGAAAGGATTGTGTATCCTACAGAACAAAAACAAACCCTCTTGGTGAGCAGTTAACTGATCAGAGAAAATAATATGACAGAAAGAACAGCCTCTGGGAGACAGATCCTGCTGTTTTCCTGTGGTGGAGTGCTATGAGGTGCATGCCAGCTCTGCTTGAGCTGCAGGGTCAGGGAGGCTGGAGGACTGTCTTGGGCTTGAGGTGACAATGCCTTGTCACTAGCTCAGTTGTAGGATGGAGCTTGATACAGTTGGTGCCCCATGAAGCCATCAAGGATTTGAACAGAGCAATGCCATTCTTCCAGATACGTTTTGAAAGTATTTATATTTTTTGACATTTTTTTTAATTTTAATTTGTAATACATTTTATAGAGGGTTTTTTAAGACACAGAATTTTTTAGGAGACTGTATGAAAACAAAAAGTTATCCAAATAAATAAGACATTAATGAATTAATGTTAATGAAACTAATGGGAATGTACTGAACTCTGATGCTTTTTACTTCCTAGAACAGGCATGCAGAAACAACTAGTGTGCAAGTTTCTTCATTTTCCTGTCTTTATTTTTCCCAGTTTAAGTGAGACTCATTTGTGTTCTATGTAAAATCAGTGCTGTGTGGTTGATAGCAACTGCCCACTAGGCACTTCCCTGCAGCTGCAGAGCCAAAGTTAATAGCTTTCAGTCCCTCAGCCTGATGTCTGAAGCATAGAGATGACTAGTGGGTTATATAGTAGATCTCTGTAAGGTAATTTAATTTACACTAATGCTTTTTCTGAGGTCAGAATTTCCCCTAGGTTGATTTAGTCACAGCCAATAAACTGCCTTCAGAAGTGGTTACTATACATTATTCTAAACGTGATCTGAAGCAGTGAGAACAGGTAAATCCCGAAACAGTTAGCAAATGAAGCTGTTGATATGTAGGTTTCAGGGTGATTACTTATTTGATTATTTATTAGTGTAATTATTTATTTAAAAAATTTGTGCTGCATGACTGCGGCAAAACTTCATTATGTTGTGATGCAAGCAAAGACATGCATTAGCTTCCAAATGGTGTTGATTTGGCTTTTTCTTGTTGTTTTTTTTTGTTGGGGTTTTTTGTCAGTGAATATTTGACTCCCTAAACTCCTGGTTTTGAAAATATTTCCTGGATGAAGTTCTATTCATCTTGGGTGAACTTCCGAAATACAGGCAATATTACATGAAAATCTATGGGAAAAACCTTAAGAATTAAGTTATCTAATGTGTTTCATACCTATGCCTAAGTGAGGAGATCTAACACAGTATTGTCATGCACTGCCTTTTTTAAAGCTTTTCTGGTTGAATTGGGTTATCTGGATACAGGTTGAAGAAGAAAACTAAGCTTTTGTTGTTGGGTTCCATTGTCATCTTGATGACAAGTGTGAAAGTCAAAGAAGAAAACCATTGATGAAGATTATAATCAGACAAAGGAGCAAGTGATATTGCTTAGGCCCTATTCTGTTAGCACATATGCAAAATGAGTGCTACAATTTGTTCAGAGCCCAGGATCTGTATTTACGGAGAGAAATATTGACAAACATTGTATTCACTGTATTCAGTGTTACAATCCAAATGTAAGATTCAAACATTGCTGTACATTTCAAAATTGCCAAAGACCAAAGTAATTTGATAGAATATGAAGATCTAAATTGAACAGATTTGTGTCCAGTTCTGGACTTCTCAGTACGAGAGAAACATGGAGCCACTGGAGAGAGTTCAGCAAAGGGCCATGAAGTCGATGAATGGAGTAGAGCATCTGTCTAATAAAGAAATCTGAGAGAGCTGGGAGTATTCAGCCTGGGGAAGAGAAGGCTTAGGGGGCTCTTATTAAGGTGTATAAATACCTGAAGGGAGGAGGCAAAGGGTACAGAAACAGGCTCTTCTCAGTGGTGCTCAGCGACAGGAAAAGGGGCAGTGGGCACACACCAACACACAGATTTCCTCTGAACATCAGGAAATACTTTGTGAGAGTGACTGAGCACTGGCACAGGTTTCCAGGGGAGTCTAGAGATATTCAAACGCCATCTGGATATGGTCCCAGGCAACCAGCGCTAGCGGCCCTGCCTGAGCAGGGGCCTGAGACCAGATGAGCTCCTGAGGTCCCTTCCAGTCTTGACCATTTTGTGATTCCGCGTGATTCTGTGAATACATTTAAATAGTGTAGCTGAACTGGGGGTTTATTTTACTGCTTGCCAAGGAAGAGCTCAGAATTGTACACTGACACTGCTACGCTGACTGAGAAGATGCTACAGAACAATTTACTGTTGACATCACTGGCTGTTAGGGAGAAAATTTGCTCATTCCATTAGCAGTACTTCCATGCCTAAACATATATTTTACAGGTAAATATGTCTGCAGAGAATCGTGACAGGTGCTGCAAGAATAAAAAACGTGAAAATATCAAAGTGTTTTTCTGCAATGATACTCAGGTAAAATTTAACTTCTTAGAATTCAGAGAATACCAAATCAAATGAGTTCTGTGTATAGTCCAGTCCCTGAATAACATAGTGTGATAGAGAGTAATATTATTTTTTAATAGTCAAATCCTAATATTCAGGGTTGTTCTTTTTTTAAAATCTGGAATCACATAATTTGTCAAGAAAACTGATATTTTAAAAATTAAAATATTAAGCGATTCCATATCCAAGAAGTGTGGATTTTTTTTCTACTGTAAAGATTCTTCTATATTTTTAATCCAAAATAGTACAAAAACCCACTTTATTTTGCCAATTAAATTAAACGTTAAAATTTCCCAACCTCTGTTTTTATTTTTCTACAGAAAATTATAATAGCTAAGCTTTTCACTTCAGATCTGAAAGCTTTAAAATAATAGTTTGAGCAGACCTCAAATGGCAGAAAGCACAATTGTCAGCTGTTGCTGCAGACTTTATCATGACCCAATAGAAGGACTGAGTCCAAAAATCATTTGCTGTTTTCCTAATTGCATCAATTGATTCCATTACAGCTGTGATTTCTCCCTAACATCTGTATGCTATTATTATTACTACTACAAATTGCTACTTTAAATATTTTGAAGAGATGGCAAGTATGTCAAAGTAGTTACATGTTTTATTGGAAAACATTGGCACTATGAAAGCAAAAGAAACTAATGGAGGATTTTTTTCTTTTAAAGACAAACCAACATTGCAAAGAATTAATAGTGTGCACAGTCTTTTCAGGACATATTTTTCTTGCTGTCTTTACAGGAAATAGAATCACTACAGAGCATGGCATGCAACATGCTCAGATTCTTTCATAAGCAAAGAATCAGCAAAGCCTTTAGATGGAAAGCAGCATTTGTCTCATGTGGGACATTACAGGTTCTACAGTGCAAATGTGAAGGACATAAAAAAGAAAAGGTGAGTGGTACTGATGTTCTACAGTTTATTTTAACCATTTGACCTATTGCTTAGAGCTATTCAACACAGACTATCACATCCACTTCTCAAAGGTACATGCACATTATATGCAAGAGGAATTTTGCTCTGTAGCATATGTCTTGTCATAGACATTAAGCCCAGTGCAAAGACAATCATCTGCAAGTCTATGGTGAAGATATCTACTCTGGTTCAGTACCTGGGTTAATTCTTCAGTAAAGAAGACCATACTTGAGTGAAGAAGGCATTTAAATCTAGAGAATAAAATCATAGTTGTTACTTCCCATAGTTATTTCTCATTGGGGTTCTACCCTAACAGTAACATTTAATTTGGTTTCAACAAAGAATTTGAGAAAGCTTCTCTCTTTTCCAAAATCTCTTTGCTCTTTATTTTAACATCATCTCAAATTCAACAAGAAGAGTTAGGTATGATAATAATTGAACTTTTAGCCATTAGTATGAATCTTCTTTTTGATATGTCACTCAAATGTAGTGCAATGATCTACAGGCTACTGTAGCAAAGGAACAGTGTTCTCCTAAGTGTGACTCAGTGTTACCTATTTAACACAAAAATATTAAGCAACATCAAAAAGTCTCCACATAGACACCAAAGGATTTAATTCTTAAGTAGTTGGATTGAAGTCTGCATTTAACTAATTCTTTTACTCCTTGAAATGGAGAGACCCTTATCATCTGGGAACAGATCTTTGAAGTAAGGTTGGTATCTATAATTTGCTTAGTCACCTGTGCTGAATCCAATGTTTGCCTTACTTTAAAAGGTATCCCTGTCAAAGTCATAGAAGTCAGTGTCACTCTTGCAACTCCTGCCTAACTTCATGGATATGTGTTTTTATTTAAAGACCAATTAAAATAATTTAGTAAAAAATTATGAGCAGCCATTGAACATGAACAAGAACCATGGTTGTTTTTTCTGGTTGTTTAAGATCCTGAACACTAGGCCACAGCACCAGCCCCTGGAACAAGTCTGTCTTGTTCCACCAGTCTTTACACATGCAGTTGAAGTTTGGGTCACAATTTAATTGACTTGATTCTCCCAGTCCTTCAGATAATGGAAGATAAATTTTAAACCACTCATAAGAGGACATACATGTTCTCAGTTGGACACACGGGTTTTCATTTTCCCATAACAGTGTGTTTTAAAGCCACATTCTCCCAGTCCCATGGACAGGGGTGGCAGCAGGGCTCTGTTCAGAGGAAGAACATGAGAGTGACACAGGCTGTGTACCACCACAGCTTGCTTTGTGAGCATCCCAGCTTTCTGCCTTACAATGTAGGGTACCTCCATTATATATTGAGATGTAATGGAATTGATTTGTTTTAAAAAATGTCTGTAGGAATAGAATAATCAGTCCTCACTTAACAATACAATCTATTCTTTTTCAGATTTGCCCACATGTAAAGGTATTTGGTAAAGAAGATACAGAGACAGGTGAACAGTCCAAAAAGAAATGTAACCAAGAAGTTTGTGAACTGAAAGAAAATATATCTAGCCTTAGATCCTGCTGGAATAAATTTGAAAAAATAATTTCCAGGTGATTCCAGATGAATCCAGCTTTTTTGTTTTGAAGTGGCATTACTTGGTATCTTTGCATTTTATATGCATTCTTCAAGTAACCCTGCTCGCATATATAAACACTTTATGCCAGAATTCTGACGGAAAGCTACTGTACCTTGTTCCTGGAGATGGAATAAGCAGAAATAGCTGAACCAAGCTGCTGAAGTCCAAGAAGTAGAAATAAAACACCAGCATTTGAAAGAACGAACTCTGCAGAAGGCTGTGTACCACCTTTACATGCTCTGCAAAACTACTTGGAATATCCTGATTTTTCAAGTAACTTTATAATACCACCACATAAAAGCAACCTATTTACACGTCTACTGCAATTTATAAAATCATCTTGGAAGCTGCAGGTGATGAAAACAGTATGGAAAAGTAGCTGGTTTCTTGTATCTATGTAAGGATCCAAAAGTAACCATCTATCAAAGCAGCAACTAATCTTGGGTATGTTCTGCTGACACAGAAGTGTTTTCAGTGTGGGTCAAATGGGTCTGCTAACTGATTTGGGTTTGGAAAAACAGGGAAAAAGTTAACTTTTTGAAGGGTACTGATTTTTGTGAGATGTTGCATGCTTCTGCTGGCTGAAGTAGAGGCAAGATGGTGAGTCCTGTGTAAGGCAAAAAAGGAGAGGCCTGAATGTTCAGTTGACTGGGAACAGCACTAGGCTTACATATTTGGTTAACCCAGAGTTAGCGCAGGAGGAGCTAGAATTTCTTAGCTTCAGATTGTGATTTCCTATATGCAACTATTTTATATAACATGTTTTAAGACGTTAGACAAACGTGACTTAAAATGTGTGAATATTGTCAGAGAATAATATATTGGCATTTAACTAATAAAGTGTTCATATTTAATTTTGGGTAAATATTTTTATAGTTGTTTATAACTGTTTTGCAGTTTATTACTTTGATATTATAAGTCCTTTGGTAATAAAATATTTTTCTTCTATGGAATTGGGCTGTTTACTTTTTGACTGTCACTACTCCTTTTTTAGCTTTTTTTCACAGCTAGACATTAAAAGCACAGCTGGTAATGTAACCCCAGCTGTTGGATACTTCCCCTTTTAAAATGCCTGTTTCTTAGCTGCTTGTAACCTGGCCAGTTCAGATAAACGCTTCCATACCAGCTACCTGCCTTGGACTAAATTTGGGAAACTAAAGCTTGGGGAAAGCTTTAGTTAAACCTGCCTGTTGTTTCCTTGTTCAGAGTACACTAATATATATTGTTTTATCTGTGCTAGAAGAATTTTTTTGTAGAACTACTCTGAAAAAAATTTGGTATTCAGAACAAACACCTCTAAAAATGGTGGGATGTACTTTAAACTGTTTGTTCAGTTGACTGGAAACGACAGGCCTTATGTATTTGGCCAGAATAAGATTTGTACTGAATCCATGAGGGAAGAGGTTAAGAGCAAAGCAAACATGTCACGCTTCCCTGCAATATACCCCTTTATTGGGTCTGGCTGAGATGGAGTTCATTTTCCCATAACAGCCCTCACAGTGCTGTGCTCTGCATTGGTAGCTGGAAGGGTGTTGATGGTACACCAGTGTTTTGACTGCTGCTGAGCAGAGCTGGTACAGCATCAGAACTCTCTGAACATTCCACCCCCACCCATTAAGGGTGAGGGGGTAGGCAAGATCCTGAGAAGGCATACAACTAGGCCAGCTGACCCAAATTCACCAAAGAGATATTCCATACCATATGACATCAGCTCAGATATTTAAGCTAAGGGAAGGAGGAAAAAACATGGAGCATTTGTTATTTACGAGGTTTGCCTTCCAGAGGTACAAGTGCTGAAGCCCTGCTTCCCGGGAAGTGGCTGAACATCACTTGCTGAATACACTTTTTTTTTTTTTTGCTTGTGCAAACTTAGGCTTTTGTTTTAGTAAACTGCCTTAACCCACCAGTCATTTTCCATCTTATTTTCTCTCCCCTGTTCAGCTGAGAAGGGGAGTGATAGAGCGGCTTGGTGGGCACCTGGCATCCAGCCAACATCAACTCACCACAACTCCCTTCAATCCTGATCTATTTATGATGACGATGAGGCAGGAGTGATAACTTTGTAAAACTGTGATTGAGACTTTGACGTATTCTCTTTAACACTTCATGTAAGAGATTGCAACTTAACTGCAAACACTTAAAAAACCCACACAACCAATTAATTCAAAAAATGTAATAGGTAAGGGAAGCATTTCCCAGTATCATATTGCAGATAAGTGAATGTAAACTTATCTCTAGAAAGACAACCCAGGAGACTGAGGATTCAGTTGGTCTCAGAGACTGAAGAACAGTTGTTTTCTTTTTTTCGAAATTCAGGAATAGTTGAAAGCCAACGCTTATTTCCTAATAAGCACTTGGCAAGGAAACAGCAGAGTGAATTAAAACAAAACCACACAGATGCAGCATTAGCTACTACAAAACTGAAAGTTAAGTCAGCTTAAATGACCCAAGCAAGAGCCTGAAACTTAAAATTTAAGGCAAATAAAACAGTTCCAGGACTATCCTGAGGGAAAAACCAAGAGTATATCCAGAGCAGAAATTTGAGTGATTATGAAATCAAGGATTTTTTCTTATTACTTCTCTTAACAAATATCCTGCCTAATTCTTGTTGCCAAATTTCTTGAGTCTCCACTTAGATGCAAATACTAACTGCTAAATGCAGTGACTTGTACTCTGTTACTTCTATTTAAGAACCTCCTCTGGTCTCTCCTGGAATTACAAATGTGGTAATAAACTGCTTTGCAAGAATGGGCAAAGGGATGAAAACCTTGCATTACTTGCATTACCACCACCACTCTACCTCCCCGCCACTTTCATGTCAAAGGAAAAAACTTAGGTTTTTAAATTAGTAAAAAGCACTCTTGTTGCAATAGGTTCAGTTTTGAGACCATTTAAGGAACCTGAAGGTGCACAAGTCCATGGGACCTGATGCAATATAGCTTGTGGGTTCTGAAAGAACTGGTAAAGGAAGCCTCTAAGTCAACATCCATCATATTTGAGAAGTCGTTGCAGTCTGGTTTCCCTGTTTGGAAAAGGGGAAGCATAACTCCCATTTTTTAAACAGGAAATAAGGAAGACCTGGGGAGTTACAGGTCAGTCATTGTCTCCTCAAGTGTCCAACAAGATCATGAAGCAGGTACTCATGGAAAGCATGCTAAGGCACACAGAAAATAAGGAAGTGATTGGCATCATTAAGGGAGAATCATGTCTGACCAATGGGTGGCCTTTTATGATAGGGTTACAGCATTGGAACAGGATGATCTCTAAAGTCCCTTCTAACCTAAACCATTCTATGATTTAATATGATTACAAGAAGGCAGGAAGGCATGATTAAATGGTAAGTTAGTGTTGTAAATTTCTAACATCAAGAATGAAATACATGCTCTGTGGTTCATGAGAAGGAAGAATTTCTGGTGTTTAGGAAGCCAGATCAAGGAAGGCCACTGGAAGAGAACATTCAAATATGACTTTACACCATCAAGTGTTTACAGCTGTAGCTCCTGAGCAAAAGATGCAGGAGTAAATCTCTCCTGGCTGGTTATGTTTCCTTCCAATTCCACCTCTTCAGCTTTGTGCTGAGCAAAAGATACTGGCTTTATGATAGGTTTCGTACATCAGCTACTTTGGTTTTATTGGGATTTCTTTCTTCCTGCTGATTGAAATGTTTCATGGTGAACCAGAATAAAGAGAAAGCCAACATGGCTTTATCATAGAACCTGAGCAGTGACAACAAATTTTGCACTCTTGGCACATAAATGAATTACATCGAAAATGAAGAAAAATATATCTGCCTCCCTCCATAGAAGTTATGGTGAATCATAGAATCACCACAGAATCATCTCTCTCATGGCTAAGCTTCACAAACGAAGATATAGGAAGGGCTCTACCCACACTTGCTACAAGTGCGTTGGTGGCTAAAAAGGCCAATGCAGGATAGACAAATCCGGGAACAAAAGGCACAGCTAAAAGTCTCCTTAGGTGGTATTGACGAGGCGTGGTTCTTTCACAGAATCATAGATGGGTTCTAAACCCCCTGCCATGGGCAGGGATGCTACTCAGTAGACCAGGTTGCTCAAAGCCCCATCCAGCCTGCCTTTGAACACTTCCAGGGATGGGGCATCCACAACATCTCTGGACAACTTGTTCCAATACGTCATTACCTTCATAGTAAAGGATTTCCTCCTAACATTTAATCTAAATCTCCCCTCTTGCTGTTTAGAAGCATTCTCTCTTGTTCTGTCACTACATGCCCTTGTAAAACATCCCTCCCTATCCTTTTTATAAACACCCTTTAGGCACTGGAAGGCCACAATGAGGTCTCCTGGGAGCCTTCTCTTCTTCAGGTTGAACAACCCCAGCTCTCTCAGCTTGTCTTCACAGAAGAGGTATTCTGGCCCTCTGATCATCTTTGTGACCCTTTGTGGCCCACTGCACAGGTCTGTGTGCTTTTTATGCTGTGGACTCCAGAGCTGGATGCAGTACTCCAGGTGGGGTCTACAAGGGCAGAGTCAAGGGTGAAAATCAACTCCCTCAACGTGCAGGTCACGCTTCTTTTGATGCAGCCCAGGATATGGATGGCTTTCCAGGCTGCAAGGGCACATTACCACCTCATGTCCAGCTTTTCATCCACAAGAACCACCAAGTCCTTCTTGGAAGGGCTGCTCTCAATGACTTTTTTCCCAAGTCTGTACTCCTATCTAGGATTGCCCCAACCCAGGTGCAGCACCATGGACTTCTTTACCTCACTGGGTTCTTGTGGGCCCACTTCTGAAGTTTGTCCAGGTTTCCTTGGATGGCATCCCTTCCTTCTGTTGTGTCAACTGCACCACTCAGCCTCATGTCATCTGCAAACTTGCTGAGGGTGCACTCCATCCCACCATTTGTGTCATTGATAAAGATACTAGAGAGCACCAGTCCCAAAACAAGAGTCCTGAGAAACAGCACTTGTTATTGGCCTCTACCTGGACATGGAGCCACTGATCACAAGTCTCTGGCTGCATCCATCCTGTCAATTCCTTTTCCACCGAACAGTCCACCCTTCAAATACATCTCTCTGCAAGTAAACAAAAGAGCTCAATAGGAGGAACTTTCCCCTATAAAGAGTAATGAAAAGAGGAATTGTTTTCTATTCATCCATATTTAAAAAAAAAAAATCCAGAATTCAAGCCCTTATTATAATTTCTTCTCACATAAGTGAACTTCAAGAAAATGATAAACTGCTTTTTTTCCTTCTTAATGATTCCATCAACAAAATGGTGTTCTAATCTCATGAGAACAGACCCAGATCAAGTTTAAGTTATATTATACACCATACAGTTTTATTATTAAAAAAAAATAGAATGATTTACTACAGGTATCACAGTGATGGGCTCTACATAACCTAAATTCTTAATACTGTTGGTGACAAAGAAGACAGACTATAAGCAGATCGCACTGATTTAAATATCTGGTATAGAATATTTTTCAAGGTGACTGAGGAATACAAGTCTCATCTCACAGGTCAATTTAAAAACCCTACTCTTTTAAAATAACAACTAAGTGGCTCGCTCCCAGCCACCAGGAGAAGACAGTGGATGGTGCTCCCATCAGGTCTGGTGTACCTGAATAAGGCCGAAATGATATTAACTACCTCTATGCTATGTTATCTAAGACAATTCCACATTTGACTAAAAAAATTTATGCATCACAAAAAGTTTTACTGTCATATTTGCTTTATTGTTAACAAGTGGCAAATTAGCATTTGGAGGTGATTTACATTTATTAATTAAAACAGAATTGACACTTTAAACATAATATACCAAATAAAATGCAAACAAGCCCAGAAATTCTGGCAAAAAAACCCCACTGGATGGTCACAAACACAAATATTCAATGTACTGAGGGGTAAGGCAAACGTAATAAATGCAATGCTGACAAAATTAATCACCTCAAGCACTTGAATGAAAACATCATTTAAAAACATGGAACATCAATAAATAAACTTACAAAGATAAACATATTAAGTGTCATATGAAGAATGAACACCAAGAGTTAGAGCAACCACATAAAGTAGGTGTTGTAACAGTCGTAACATACTCAGCACTTTACAGATCCCACCCAAATCCATTCATGGTTCTGCCAGAAAGCCAAACAGAAATAAAGAACTATGGTAAACCATGCACTACTAGGCTCAACATTCACCTATATTAAACTGAATATCTGATCCGCTGACTCAAAATATAATGTTCAAATTAGGGAAGTATGATTTCCATACTGATTATTTTTGTGAAGAAAGCACTAATTAAGACAAAGTCTGAAGAAGCTCTTTTCTGGCAAGATGAAGTGGAATGGGCCTAACTGGATCCTCCAGAAATGTGTATTCTGGAATGACATAACACCAAAAAAACAAACCCCAAACAAAACAAAAAATAAGCTAGTATGCAAGAGTAATCTCTTATACTGTGAATACTGGAAAGAAAATACCAATCAAGTAACTACCGAAAACAGTTAACATTCTTTTACCTAACACTTCTTCCAACAACACAATTGGGTCACTCAAGTCTTATTCAGCAAGTTGGAAAAAAAAACCAACCAAAGCAAACAGCAACAAAATGGAATAAGCTGTACTTGAAAGGCAATAAAACTATTTTCACCAGAGTCACTAAAACCAATTTTACTGAACATAAGAATTCTACCCTGTCATACAACCCATATATTTATTCATAGCTTAGTCAAACTGGATAGCATTAAAGTTGCAAAAAGTGCTCTTACAAAACACAAATTTGTCAGCCAAGATTAAAAACCACTCATAACAGGTTTGTTCTTTGCACATACACGAAGTCTATGTGATGGAAACTAGCACTTCTTGTAAGCTTTGCAATACATAGACAATACCATTTAATTTTATATGCAGACTAATTTACATAGCCTACATCCATGTGCACTGACACATACCATGTTTATTAGCATTTAAACTCCTGCAGTCATACCTCCTTCCACTGATTTGTAAGCACGCATCATGAAACCGCTCTCTTTGCGCACACTCTCCGGTGGGATGGTGAATTAGGAACTAGCAGCCTCTTGCAGATGACAGAGAACTTGCATGACACAAACTGGGTCAGATCTTAAAATACGATTTGGATTACCATCCTGTGAACCTGCAGGACATGTGGCTGCACTTGAGCAGCCGCTGCCCCGGCACTGCGGGAGAGGTTCCAGGCCGGAGCACCATGGAGAGCTCCCCCTGCCGCGCCATCCTCCCCGCCAGGGAACCCTCGGGTGGAGCTTTCCCATTCACTCTGGGCAGTTCAAGGGCTCTGCGAATCTCTTCCACGAGTTTGAAAAATTCTGCCCAAATGTTGATTTCATAGTTACGATCTGAAAAGGGGGTGAAGCACCTCCTTGTGTCCACGTGTATATTTGGGGATTCCAGTTCTGAAACTACCTGGGATGTGAATATCATGCATAAATATAAACCTGTGTAACATACGTCATATAAAGATTAAGCCTTATGCTATGCTGTTTTTACTAGTGAAGCTAGTATTTTTGGTAACGCCATTGCACTTCTATCAGCATAGTTCCAATGCTCCTGGAACAGAGGTCCTTTGTATAAGAGATAATCACAAAAGTAGAATGAGAATGCTAACTCCCTCAGGCCAAACCTCAAAAATAGCCTTTTCCTTATTTCTTTAAATGCTATTTTAGTTTTGACCTTTTTTTTTTCCCTTCAATGAATGGAAGAAACTTAGCACATTAGGAAGATACAACAACAGAGAGTAAAAGAAAGTCTGTCATAGAGTCCAACATCGGTACAGAAATCATTAAAATGATCACATCAATAAATTTCACTATAAGTAGACAGTGCATAGTTCATGTTATTTCCTCCCTGGAAAACCAAGGCATAAAGGCATGAGGAAGACTAGGGCATGAGGGTTTGAACCTAGATCACTAATAAGTTAAATTTGGGAACTTCTTGACATGTGCAATACACTAAAGATTCAAAATGCAGAGTCCAACTCCCTTAACATTTTTTCTTTAAATATAACAAATTCATTTCCCATATTCAGTTCTGCAGGGGCATTATGAAATAAATCTACTGTTTTCTACAAACTCCACTGAGATGGAATTATAGTGATCTGTGTTGATAACTTCTGTAATACAGGTTAGGATCTTTAACATCATTGTCTATGTCATTTAGTAACAAAACCAGTTGGTAAACAGGAAACACATACTAGGCCTCTGATAGTTTCATTATACAGTAGCAAACTGCACAGTTAAATACAATTTCATTGCCTTCTTATATTTACTTTAGATTCAAACACACATACACATTATCCAGTGTTACTATCAAGGGTCAATTATGTTTCCCAGACTTTCTTTGTAAGGCCAAATTAAATATGAGTTGTAAAAATCTTTTTTTTCATCCAGGTTAATCTCCTGTCTAATCCTTGTGATAAATCATAGAATTGTAAATGAAATAAGTGATGTGCTACTTGAGTAATTTACTAAATGCTGCACCGAAAGCAAAGAATTACACAAACACCTCAAAGAGCAGAAAATACAGTAACTGTGTGGGGATTGACTTAAAACTAGGAAACCCGCCATCTACAAGTCAAAGAAGAAACAGTCAATATGTTTTTTTCTACAGTCATATTGATCCTGAAAAAGTTGAAAGGTATCTAGTGCTGTACTAAACATTACCTTTGTAGAAAGCATTTTCAGTAAATGGTAAAACGCATTTTCCAGCAGAAACAACTGCAAATTCATCAAGTCAGAGTGGATTCACTAACTGAACAAATTTATTCTGGACTGGTATCTTTGCTGATGGGACTCTCAGCTCACAATAGTTCAGACCTCCATACAGTAGTTCAGACCTGCAGACCACCATGGCCCAAATCCAGGGCAAATTTTCTAAAGCAGGCTTATCTATGCAAAGGAATGTAGAATTTCAATTCTTCCAAGTACAGATATGAATGTGACATAATAGAGATCCTAGAATCTAAACTACCTAGAAAATAAATTGGCTATGATTTGTCAGTTCTAACTATCATTACCAGTCATCCATCCTACCAGGCTCAGTAGCCACCTTATGCAAATTATAATAACGCTACACTGAATGAAGGATAAATTTCTAAAAATAATTTTGTATGAGAAGTGTAAGGCCATCATGGAACTAATCCTAAAACATCAATAATTTGTGGCCTGCAACATGACTACATAAAGTCTCTTAAAACCCTCATTTTCCAAGACTGGTATCTGCTTTGAAGATGCTTTTATTCAATAATGCTTTCTTCCAAATTGGCCCCATTGACAATAATCAGTTTTTGGTATGCAAACAATGACCATAATACTATCAAGGAACACTACATTATATTTTGCATAAACTATAAAGAAATTACATGAATTGATACTCATGGTGTTTGAGAGTCTAAAGTAACACTTTTTGTCAGAAATGGGTATCTACTGTGGGAAAGGCACAGTTCAGTTGCTTCAGATTGTTCTTTTATGCACAGTGAAGATGGTGTGAGTACTTCAAAGCAAAACTTCACAAAACAAATTACTACATTAAGATACAAGTTAAGCAATTCGGCTTGTGAATGGTTTTAGTGTAATCAGTACACCAAAAACTTCCAGGGTCTGAACCTTCTCCCCAAAGAATTAATGAAGTTTGTTCAGAGCCCAAGAATACACAAAATTGAAAAAAAAAAACCAGGTCAGGTATTGACACACAAACCTGCAAAGCACAGTTATTCCACTGTGCACTCGTATGTAAGCTGTGCTCTTCTCACAGGAATAAGAATAAAAAGGAGCCACTACTTACATGAAATTTTACTGCTCTAATAACACACATATTCGATTTTTATGGAACTATTTTTTTTGGTATTGGATACATCAAGAAGGCTGTTTTCAAAATAACAGTTCAACATTTAGGTAGGATAAACTACCCTTCTGTCAAGAAATGAGGGAAGAGAAAAAACTGAGCAGGACTTTTGCAAACAAGACAAAGACATGAAGCACAACACTTTTAGATATGCTAGTCATGGTAGAGCACAGGAGGAGGAAGACAAGTATTTCTGAACAAAAGTAACTCAATAAGATACCATATTTGCCCTTATAAATAGATAAAAATATGAACACATTCTTGAAAAACAGAACATGGAAAGCCACAAAAAAATCTTGCCTTTCTTTTTGCATGCAAAGAAAATTCTTAAGTAGTCTTTCCATTTTGATTCTTTGAAAAATTCTAGGAAGTAACCAGAAAGTCCAATTAGGATATTACTGTTAGAGTTTAAAGATCCAGACTTTTACACTTTTAACTAGGAATTTATAAAGAGTTGCTCATGTTGTTTTCACTCAGAACACAGCATCTAAGTTACTGTCACAGATGAAGGAAATGCCTCCACAGAGAAACCTTTGAAGCTCAAGTTCTTCATGGCTAGTTCCCTATGGGTAAGTATTACCCTACATATGTGATTTAAAAAAATCCTTTGTCTAGTAGGATTTACAAAAAAATAACATTGAACCACTTCTGCTACCTAGATTACTTAACACATTTTTACCTTAACTTTAAATATTTCCAACAGAGAGTAAAGAATATTTCCTTGAATGGCACCTTGAAAGTTTTAGGTAGCTACTATTTTTATATACAGTATATATATTTGTTTATAAATAACTGTGTAACCAGAAGATTGCACACAGAAAATTTCAAAATGATGTTTAGACATTTGCAGCATGAAGTTGAACTGGATAGAGTGCTCCAGCTTTCCATGCAGCAGTACATAGCACATGCTTCCAATTTCTCATTTTCTTTTTGCTTTTAAGAATGTGTTCATACAACCATTCTTCGAATTCCACACTCGCAGCAAAACTTTGCCCATTCCACTGGATACCTTGTTCCACATTCATGGCAGAACTTTGATAACTGTACAGGTGAAATTCCTTCGCTGCTTTTTGAACCTCCTCCATTGATTGAGGATGGGCAGTCTCCACTGTCACTCCCAGTTTTACTGTCAGACCTGAAAATTCCCAGATAAAGAACATTCTCTGTAAGTCAATTCAATATAACCTGATGTAAAATTATTCTAATCCCTGCAGTGAGTTAAAGTTACTGTAATTTTTGTGCATACACTTCTTATTTACAGTGGTACAACTTATAACTCTACTCAGGCTCCTCTATGTATCTCCAGATAGCCACCTTCCCCTCAAGGAAATGAAAAATGCTAAAATTCTAGAAGCAGGATCAAATATTTGATTGACTAGTTTGATTAACTGGAGTGTTCGAAAATTTAAAACTTAGCTTGTCAAAAAAGGAAACGCTAAAACAGCAATACAATCTTTCATCCTACCTTTTAAAAGGGCAGGCAACAGACAATTTGTGTGCTTAGCATGAAGATTTCATTCGATTTCTACTGCAAGAATATTTGCCTATATTTTCAATAGCTCCTAAGAGGTTTTGAGTTTTCTAACATAGTCTCCTGTGCACATCTGAAAGAGCTTGTTTCAAAGGTGTGCTGTCAGATGATAAATATGCAAAATATATTGAGTATTTCAAGCATGCCAAATAATATTGACCATGAGTTATCTACTAGTTGCAGAGAACAATATTTTCCTCAACTTCTTTTGTAATAAGTAATCCCCTTTAATGAAGGTTCTATTGATGACAAAATCCAGAAAGTTAAAAGCTACCTGAAACAAATGTCTGAATTGCTAGTTTTTCTTTTGTTTGTTAAAGCACCCGTGCTCATGGTTCTTGCCACACTAGGAGGGGTTGATGTCCGAGTTTTTGTTGAGCCTCTAAAACAGAATAAATATCCAGTGATTTGTACACATACAGAGAAATACATGTAAGAATATGCATTTACGAATAATATTATATATGTAAAGTTCAACAATCTACACATTAATTAATTGTATGAAAACTAACTCATTTCTTACCAAGAACAGACAGAAGACCTTTGGCATGGACTTGTGAGGTTTGAAGTGATATCACTTGAATCTTACAGTTACAAGCTAAAGGGAACAGCAAGTCCCTTCCCGTTCATGTGTTTTACTTGCTAACGCACCAAAATACAGGTAGATCCTGCACTACTGACTGTTTAGTACATTCTAATATCTACCTTGAAAAAATTACAAATCACTTTTTAGGACTGGTAGGGCTTTCACAGCTTAAGATCTGTAGAAAGGATACTGTATTCTCAATACTTTGTATCCAAGATGAAGTAAGTCACAAGACTATTTTCTTCACAGCCACAGACTTTATTTAGGATGCGTGCTTTTTAGATAATGCTGTAGAACCTCTTTCTTCAAAGCATAATTATATTTATGAATATAAATAGAAGAAGAGGAAAAAGCGTATCCAACTGGGTACCAGGGTCTCATTTTTAATAGCCTGTCACAATGTTCTTAAAAGTTGGCTTCAATAATATGACCACATAGCTGTGAAACCTGCTTTCCTAGTTTTATGAGAAGCAAGTATACAGTGAAAAGCTCATCTCAAACATAGAGAACATCTCGCTGCTTGCTTTGATGAGTAGAATCATTAGAACTCCCAGAAAAATCTGAGTAGCACTAAGAAAGATAAAGAGGAAGGGGCATCTTTTCAGCATTAATGACCAAGGACAGAAGCTTTCATCACCACTCAAAAGAATTATAATTCACTGGAATTTCTTCTTCTTTGGTAAGTCTTCAATTACTATGACATCCTGTGCATGACCCAACAAGTTTTTCTGTCCTCATTCCTGAACATCAGTGTATAAATGAAATTTAAATGGGACTAGCTCATGGACATTAAAAAAAATTAAAACAAGACTTCATTAAAAAGACTAGTAACCAAGAGCCCATTCAACAATAAAAACCTCCAGTGATTTTTCTTTTTTCCCCTTTCCCTTCAGATGAAATTAACTGCTCCTTTCAGAATTAGAAACAATCTGGTCTTGGTTTGGTTTTCAAACCATGTATAGAAATGCATTCAACTTCAGTAACTTCAAAAACAACACTGACACAACTGAGGAACATGCAATAGCTCCTGAATTATAGACATATTGCATAAAACATTTTTTCCATAATTTCCTGAGCATAGACTAAAGATGGCTTTTCAGCTCCTTCCATCACTTAAATTAGTGGTGAAGGGGTCAATATGATTAAGCACGCAAGCAGAACTCAGCAACTAAATTTAAGATTAAATAAAGTGAAATT
>WEIV01019888.1:8550-147864 GCA_013390005.1 Calyptomena viridis
CGGGCCCGGCCCCGCTCCCCGCCGGGGCAGCGGCCCCGGTGCCCGGCCCCCAGGTAAGCGCGGCGACGGGCTGGTGCCAGCAATGAGCCCCCCGGAGCTGGAGTTTATCAGCCCGACCCACAAAAGAGCGAAGCAAGCCCCCAGAATTGGGGGTTGAGGCAGCAGACAGCCCCTGCCCACCTCTCCACACTCCTGGATGAGGGTTTCTACTCCCTCTTCCCACCCCAGACGGGCTGCTGCAACGGATTCCTGCTTCGGCGTTGTTGCATTCAGTAACTGATAGAATTCATCCAAAGACTGACCATTGAGCTGGCTAAATCTGTTTAAATATACACCAGAAAAACATGAAATTGGGCTCTTGGACTGCGGCTGCCTTTAGTTGCAACAACCATCTTTCACCACCTTCCCCAAGCTCTCAACACCGCGGCTGTCCTCCATCCCTGGTCCTTGGTCACCTGCTCCCAGCATCTCACCTCCCTGCCATCCCCAGCCAGCATGGGCAGCACAAAACACGCTGGTGCTCTTCTAGAGAGCACAGGGAACCATTTGTGAGTCATGAAAAGGTCTGGACGATACAAGTAATCACCCACCAGATTGATGCTTCCCGTCCTTTTGAAGCACAATCCTCCTTTTAGGCATACAGGAGAGAGGAAATCTTGTGTCCTGCTTGTGTCCTCCGGCACAAGCACATGGGTGTTAGCCCCCTGACACTGAAATGGTCTGGGCCTCCTCACCTCCAGCTGGCTGGTATTTGCCTGTGCCCTCAAACAGATGTCCTGTCCCCCTACAGGTTTTCCATCCCACAATAAAGGGATGGATTTTATTGTCTGCAGCAGCAAAACCCTTGGAGATCCCTCTTCAAAGGTGGCTACAGCAGAAGTTTTAGGATGATGTGACTATTGAGGTTATGGAGCAATGGCTTGGAGCAATTAGTTCAAAATGATCTCAAAAGCTGCACAAGCAGCTCCCCAGGCCAGGTGTCATTTCAGGATCAAAGCATCTGTTAGAGGAAAATCATTTTTGCCATTGTATTGCTTTTTTTTTTACCTACTGTTCATCTGAAAATAAATTACAGGCCAGAACAGGTGGATAACATTCTGGAATGATTTAATGATTTACTTAATCTGGATTCTCTTTCAATCTACTTAGCAGGATGAATACTTTTTTTTTTTTTTTTGTTAGCCTGAATCCAAAAGCCTGGCTTTTCATCTAAAGAAGAGAAAATACCCTAAAACATTGCTCTGCTGCTGTCAAGGTGTACCCCCACCACTGTTACTAACCCAGTGGTAATGTCTGCCCTGCTGAAGAGCCTGAGGGGAAAACCACAAGAAAACCAAGAAGAACATTTTCTTTTTTTTCCTTCCTTGCCATCTTCCTAGTGCTCTAGGTATTACTTCACTTCTTAGGACAGTGTCTGGGTAATAAAATAACTAATTGTAGTGTTCGATCAGTATCTCTTAAATCTTAATATGTGCAGGTTTAAGAAGTGACGAGACTGGTTCCTTCTTACTAGGAAGCTTTGTGTACAACACTGATTGGGAATGAAGCTGGAATGGACACACAGGAATCTTCTGCTGCAGACACCTATGGATCCATCGACACCAAATGAGGCCAGGAGCAATTCCTTCAGGCATGTTCACACAGGGCTCAGTGAACAGATCCTAACACAAGACTCTCCTTCTTGAGTAGACATGGTTTCGCTGAAGAGGGATTAGCAAAACTATTGCCCAATTACTCAATGTGAAATTCTGATGTTTAATTTCAGCAGGAATAAGGTGTTTTATGGGAAAGATACTCTCAGGACCTATAATATGCTGAAAATAATGGATTAACACAGCTCTAAATGTGGGTTTGCTACTAGTCCTGAATTCACGCTATGGTACCGGCTCATTCATGGTGAGGTGTGTTTGGAAGAATTTCTACATTACCACACAGGATAGCCATATTGGTGACCCTGCCAGCCTACCACCCACACTGCCTGGACTGGCAGAAAAGGGATGTGGCACCATAATGTGTCAGCCCTCCCACTGAAAGGCAGGTGCTCTGGGACACGTGGGCCCTTCAAAAAACCCAGCCCACACAAACTGGCCTCCAGGGTAAATCTGACACATATGAAAGCTACCTGCAGTTTTTAACCAAAAACATAATCTTCACTTGACTAGGATGATTCATTCAAGTGGATTCATTTCTGAATTTTAAATACACAACATCATCAGCGTGTCACATCTAAAAGAAGCCCTCCACAGCCATCTCCTCAATGGAACATCTTAAATTTATTGAACAGCTAAGAAACAAACAGTGATGGGAACTCCCTGTTGCCACCACCTGAGGTGCAGTGGTAAGTAATGGTTTAGGGGTGCAAGGAAACAAACAACAAGGAGGTCTGAGTCAGCAGCCTGACAGGGATTCAGGCACACAGTTAAATCTTGTTTATCTGACCATGTGCTTTGCAGCTCCACAACCACCGTCTGTGATTTACTCTGGGGAGGTCTGACAAACTGGTCACCATGCCCAGCCAGTACGAGAACAAGTGCTCCATGTCCTGCAGGTAGGTAACTCAGTGCTAGCAGCACTCAGACCTTCCTGACAACGCTCTCTTGCAGTGCTGAGAGTGGCAGACCTTTCCTGGAGCTCAGTCCTGCATGTGAAGCAGCAGTCTCCCTGACAGTGCAGCTGCAGAGCAGCTCCCCAGAGTGAGAAGTGGGTCATTTGTTACACCCACAGGACCACAGGAGAAACAAAGCTCTTCTGAAAAGCTCTACTGGCAGCAGAGCTGAGATCATATTGAGAGTGGACCATTCTGCTGCAGCATTGTCTAAGCAGCAAAGCAGTCTACTAGCCCTCAATCCAAACCCAGCAGTAGTAAGGCAGGACAGCTGATTTTCCTTTGAATAGCAAGTACCCAAGAGGACTACAAGCAGAAATAACTGCTCCTGTGAGAGATGGGGTATCAACCCTGGTTGAGTACCAAGCTCAACTGTGACCTAACCAACACTTTATGTTTTATGTTTATGAGATCTCTCCTTTGCATGTAGAGAAAAATAACTCTGAAATGACCCAAAGCCACCTGGGGAGTGGGGACATGAATGAAGGAGTGTCTGTGAACCACTGCAGCATGAAGACCCAAAACACAAAGAGCATCCAATGCTAAGAAATGAAGTGTTAAAATTCTCCCCAAGCAGCAGCAGTTCTGCCATCCTGTGCCTCTCTCAGCATTTATTTGCCTGTTTCCTCACGAGGAAAGGGTAAAAGCACTGCAGAGTAATCCAGCTATCAGAGGGAAAGGTGGTACCACAGACTCTTAGCACTCTTACTACTTTGACTTCAGCAACTTTAGCATAAGCAAGTGTCTCTGCGATGTTACAATATAAAAGTGATACAGTAATCACATCGTGTATGGCACATCAGCAGGGTCCTATTAAGAAGGTATTTCTGCACCCAACTCCGACACACCATAACCTCCATGACTACACAAAGCGAAGCAGTGGCTCGGTGCAGCACACACGTCCTCAGCAGCATGTAAAAACAATTCCTTAAAACACATGTCAAATTCCTGATTTTTTTAAACAGCTAAACATATGATAAATATTTCTATGAACCTTCACCATTCAGAGTAATGTAGATAATGGAGATAGTGCAGCACTTGCTGCCATAGCTGAGGGAAAGGGAGATTCTACAGGCAGGAATTCCAATTTCCAACTTCTCACCACCTGTCAGAGCAGAGTTCAAACACTTTCTGCTTCTATTTCGTCATACCCTTGGTGAGTCCATCTTAGTGGAGATGCTATATTCAGGGGCACATCTGCCTATCAAGGTTACAATTTACCAGTAGAAAAATCAATTGCCAGTAAAACTCTTGAAGTATCATCTGGAATTCAGAAATGTAGCATATATTGCTCTTCTTCCTGAACTTTCCCATAAAATATCAGCTTACTCAGTATTCTGTGACAGGAAATTAATAAAATTTGTCCTAGTTGCTCGCAGTTACAGCAATAATATAACCTCATTTGCTTTTCATACACACTTAAAAATCAGGCTGCAAATACAATACACGGTATTTTATAAATGAAGCAGGTGTAATTGCAGCGTGGGAGTGTAATCTCAGGGACAATTGTACTTAGAGCACAACTCCAAAGGATGGTAATGAAGATGGTCTCTAGGTTTCTTTTCACCCTAAATCCTCCAATCAAGGCCTGCATCATCTCCAGCTCCACTCAGCATGGCATTAAGATCAGTTTAACTTGCAAAGGCCCAAAACTGATATTTTAAGGGCTTGGAGACACAAGAGGCAGCAAACTCCAAGTGATCCCCACTACTTTGCAGAACTACAGGCTCTCTTTGTACAGAGATGCCCAAGTCTGAATCCAGTGGCTGTCAGGACTCCTTGCTGCTCACTGCCCCCTTCACTGCTGACCCTCAGGTCAGTAATACAGTTATAAATCAAACCTGTGAGAGTGATTACCAATTAGCAGTGCCCTAATTATTAGCTTTGAAATTCAATGCACTATAGTGTTTTATGTACTATAGTTTTCCAAGCTTCGCTGATATGCTGTGCTTTTCCTCCTGAGAAAACCATGACAGTGTCACAGTGGGCTTTTCCTCGAGTGCTGTGTGGATGTCACCAGAGTTTCATTGCATAGACCTAAATTTCAGGTCTGTGTTTTTGCTTGTGGCAGCCCAAACAGCCTGGTCACGAGTGCAGCAGTCTGTGAAGGCATCTTGAACATCATCTGTCGCATGGTTAGTTCTCTCAGCCTCTCCCTAGAGAAAACTCTGCACGCTATTTGTTTTCAGAACGCATTGGGTTTTGTTCTTCAGAATAGAACTTTTGGCCTGACTTCTTATAGGAAACAAAGCTTCTATAATCACTGTGGGAGAACACAAACATCTGCCTACCATTGAATAATTTCTTAAATTAACCAGCATATCTCAGCAATCCCTGGCGTGAGGATGTATGTACTCTGGCATCCATCTCCAATAAATGGAGAAAAAAGTTTCTTCCATTGACAGCCAGAACAGTTTCAAAGCTCTCTTCCTCTCCAGAGGAACCCAAAATAGCTGTGCTCCCAAGCCAGGCAATACACTCAATGCCTGAAGTCCAGAGGGATTAATCCTGGCCTCGGGGTTGTACTTGTCCCCTGTGGTCACTGGAGCTGGTTAGGAATGGCATGTTTGTTTCTTTTTCCCCTTACAAGCAATTGTTATGACTGATCACACAAATTACAGCACTGATGTACACAATTGAAAACACAACCCAAAAGACATTTTTATACCAACTTGTGATGTGTAATACCAGGATGAAAGTATTCTGCAAAGGACTAAAACCATTTTTCAACAAGAATTATTTGAGATAGAAAGTAGGGGTAAGACAGAGGGAAGCAAGAAATGAAGTCCTGTAAAACAGAAGGTATAATGAGCTCTGCTAAAGCTCACTCATGTTCTTTTAGCCTTCCAGCCAGGTATGTCAATATGTCCATAAAGCTCTGCTAATGATATTTATTAGTCCAAAACCTGGATCACAATTTTACCTATATAAAGCAGAGAGAAAATCTAGATATTTTCCTCCATAAGATGTCAAGAGAAGCTGGCCTGAGCTGCTGAATCCTGCCATGGCTTGCAGAAGGTTTATTGCACATTGGCAGCTAAAGAAAGAAGCACTATAGAGACGTCCTGCTTAGTACATTGCAAAGGATATGGGTTGTTTGCTCTGAGGTATGGTTTTGAGAGAGCTCTTTAGGTTTAGGAGTGATATACCTGTTTGTTATATTGATAAATGACACATTTTTCCCACTTGATTTGTTGGGGACTGAGTGACCTGGCAGTAAAACTGACTTGATATTGCCACTTAACTCTTATTGATGTCTTTTCTGGTTCACCTTTTATTTGCATAAATGAGAAACAGAAAGAAACCGTTATTCTTTAACAGAATCACATGGGATTCCCTGAGGAAGGTTGATGGATGTTGCAGACACACATCTCCCCAGGTACCAGACTGGTAACAACTTTTGTCCTCACACTCTTACAGACCCCGCTCAGTGACCCCTCACCCCACATTCAGCAAAGGCAGAGCTGACAGGCCAGCAGTGTTTGCTCAGCCACAGGTTTGACACTTTAACATGTGAAGTGTGTGGGGAGTAACAAGTGAGAGAACGTTAAATCATAATTTTTGTCATTAACTGTTAAAAAAATATGGGACCTATAAATACATAACTACAAACCTAAACATATATCTATGCTAATAAACAGGCATTTATAAATTAAAAACAAACAAACAGACAAATGAAACTGTGATGCTTTCTCATGATGGAAGGGGCAAAAATAAGTTTTTCTAGAAGAAAAAACAAAGACTGCAAGCACTCATGTATCACAGGTTGGAGCTTGGAGTTTTGTCTCACTGTTGCAAAGACTGCAACAATATTCCACAGCTGCATTTCACTTTACCATATCTTAAAAAAAAAAATAGTTAAAACCAAACCAAACTAAGGACAGTTTTTTGTTGCTTAACTTTACAAGGAAAAGCCCTAGTGAATATATTAACATCATCTTCACATAAGTGAGACTTCCACCCTGAGGGGTCTTTGACAGGGTCAAAACAAAAACTTCAGTCTGTCTCAGACACCCAGTCACACCATTAAATTCTCTAGAATTTAAATAATTTCAGATTCAGATCCATAGTACCCACTCACATCTTTACAAAAAAGTCTTGTAGAATTAAATGGAGGATGAAGATAACAGATTAATTTCTATTAATCTTTATTAATATTTTCCTGTTCTCTGCACTCCACAGTAGTGTTATATATACACACTTCTATTTAATTTCATCAGACAGTTTCAAAGTCTTAAAAGAAATTACAAGGGTCTTTATAATTCATAGGATTTCTTTCCCATAAGGCATTTCTCTTCCTTTTGTTTATGGTTTGGGAGGAAATATTGGTAGTACAAAGAAATGGTGCTGCACAGAAAAACCTACCCCAAAAGAGATGCTGCAAAACAACAGAAGAAATTAACACAACCAGGAGGAGAAACCTCTGCCAGGAGGTCCCCGGTAGAAAGAAGTGAATGGGGTTTCACACACTTACATTTTTTTGATAACCAGAAATCTAGTCTTTTACTGTTTCTATAAATTTGAGTCCTCTCATCTAGGAATCCTCTTTTTGTTCTGTGCCAGCATTTGGAGCAAGCTTATTGTTTCTTTGCCAGCCGCTGGAGTAGGATTTAGGGACCCAGGAAAGGTGGGCTCTGCTAACCCTGCACTCCTTGTGTTCCAAAAGTCACTTGGTTTAAAAATCAAACCAGAATTTGTAAAAAAAAACACCAAAGAAAACAAACTCCAAAGTCTGTGCATGTCTTCCCATGAAATTAGCTTTTCTCCTGACCCATTTCTCTGTGTATGTGCGTCATGTACTTATGGGATAGATGACTAATGAGCATTGTGACTTATAAAAATAGCAGAAGATAGGAAGGAAAAAAACCCTGCATTTACTTTCAGATTTATAAAATATTAGTATTTAAAGATAAACCAGAAGGGAAAGGACTGGGCCAATATGAAAGTTTTGGCTGTTTGTAATCCCCATCCTTGGAAAGTTTGCAATGAGGTTAAAAAGATTTAGAAGACATGAGCCTTCTCCCCCAGCCAGCTCACTGTACAGCACAAACTTCTCATGGATGGCGACAGGATGGCAAGGTGTCCAGACTAATTATTTTAATATTCTCCACCAGTTTGCTTGGTCCTTTTTGATGACATCTAACCATGTCAGGCAATGATTTACCAAGGGGAATGAAACCAGTGGACCCTTGCTTGCCTCCTTTTTTTTAATCCTTTAAAAAAAACCCCAAAACCCAAACCAAACAAAAAACAACAACATCAAAAACAAAACAAAAAAAAAAACTTCCACAAACCACCGATGGTATGGAACATATTTCCCCATCAGCACAGGCAATCTGACACACATCTGAACCCTCACAGACTGCATGTCCCTGGCAGACCCTGGGTTCAGAGCAATCTCCAGGACCTGCCAGTCAGACAGCCTGTCCTCAATGGCAGCAGGTTGGCCTGCTGACTGAACTACTGGTGACTCACCAGCACTTCATCTCTCCAGCCTAAAATCCCTCCTAATTAATCTCCAAGTGAGAAAGAGCAGCCACCCAACAGCAGAGCACCATGACTAGGACAGCAGCAAAATCCCTGGCTCCTATTTTGGAAAAAATTCTGAAAGATTAAAGAGCATAAACACCCACCCGCTCCAAACAGCCTGAGCAAAAAAGAACAGGAGAATATGGCTCACTTCAGTATGCACTGCAGCAAGGAGGCAGAATTCTGTCTTGTTTGTCCTGGTAACACCAAGAGAAATGTGACAGCATCAACTCCATAAGCCTTCCCACCACGTGCATGGCTTCATCCTGTAGTTGTCCTTTTGCTGTCTCCATGGCCTTTGTTACTAAGCGGACTGGATTAAAGCCAACACAGATGCACTGCACAGCCCCAAGTGCCACACTGATGGCTCCTTGAAGGGCTTGACCAGTTTAGCCAGACCAAAAGGAGACAGAAGAAGCACAGTGCATCCCAGCCAGGTACCAGAGAAAATCTGGACAGGCTGGAGGTAAGGCAGGAAAATAGGAATAAGAAACACATTGGAAGAGTAGTTAAGCACCAGATCAGATAATCAAAAGAGGTGGTAAATTCTCCATTTCTCAACACCTCCAAACCAAGACTGAGTGTCTTCCTAGAGGACATATCCCAGCAGTTCCAGCTACCAGAGCATCATCTGGCCCACAGTGTATGGGAGCAGAAGCAGAGAATCTGACTGTCCTTCCTTGCCTTAAAATAGCCATAAAGCACATTATCAGTCCTCTCTGGGAAATCAACTTTTCTTAATCCCACTGTATAAGCTTTTTTAGTATATTTTTGTTTCCTTGTGTTTGGGTTTTTATACCTGTCATTCAAGGACCTGCATGCATATTACAAAAGAGCAGCACTCCACAGTCATTTGAGTTAAGTGAAGATTACTCTAGAGGGCAAATATCGCAGAGTATTTTCCACTGTACGTGTGCATGCAGTTTGATGGACATTTTTGCAAGTATTGTAGCAGAAGCAAATACATGGCAGGAATATCTGTGGCAACAGTGGTGCTCAAGCACATAATGAAAAACCTGGAGGAAAGCAAGTTTCAACTGCGCAGTTTTGCCTATTAGCCCTGGAGTTATATTTAGCCATGCAGAGAACCAAAAAAAAAAAAAAAAGATCTAAACCGATTGTTTACTGCTCAAACGGCAGCCTATTAAAATCGCCCTTGTTACTACAGCAATAGTACATATTTACAGGGATTGTGGCTGATTTTGATCAGCCATACCAAGCCATGTCTCAACCCATTTCATACTGATTAGAGTCTGGTCATATTTTAAGTGTCTATGAAATTATGCAAATGGAATCTGTACCAGAAAATCAGATTGCCAGATAATTGACCATTAATCTTTGATAAAAGTTTAAAAAAATTAAAGCAATCAGAAATCAGCTTAGTGTACTGTCTCCTGGGCCTTATTTTGGTCTAGTAAGTCTGTACACTAAGCTGATTTCTGATTGCTTTAAGTTGTAAAAATTGCTTTTTAACCCACGGATATCAATGAGATTGCACCTGGTGTAAGTCGGGGCTGAATTTGATCCGCTGTGTGCCTTAATCACAGTATATTTTTGTTAAAACCCAGTATTTGTGTGGATCTGTGGATACTGATTTGTTCAAGCGCACGATAATCTCCTCCTAAGCCCGTCAGAATACAGCAGGTTAATAATGCTGTAAGTAGAATCCAATTTATTCATAAAACACCGGAACGCTTTAACCAAACTGTTCTTTTGTGGCAAGCCCCCTCCCGCCTGGCCGCGGCAGACAAAGGCTCCTGCTACAGCCGGTGGGAACGAAGGGGGCAGGATAACAATAGCACGGCATCTGTCACACCGACAGTCTGTCTGTCTGTCTGTCCATCCACCCATCGGGCACCCGCTTCCCTCTCCATCCCATGTTTTGCACAACCAAAGCCACCGTCCTTCCCAATCCCACAGTCCCTGGTACCTGCTTTAGGAACTAACTACAGTTCCACATCCATAACTATTATTTTGATAAGTGCTCCGAAGTTTTTTGATGGCAGCAGGACAGCGTAATCCTGTGACAACATTCCAGCCCATTAACATTATCTCTTAATTAGCATATATAGCACTTGCTGGGTGTTTATCGGAATTCAATGAGCACATGCTGTAAAACTTCCTTTCCTCTGTGACCAACAAAGTAAACAAAAATCCCACATGCTTTAGTAGGAAGGTAGATTACTTTGCAAGTATTTTCTATTTAAAGACTCCCCGTGCAAACTGTTCCCATGAATTTTGGGAAACTTCACCTATTTGTGATCCCCCCCTCTGTCAGCATCAGGAGCCCTTGCCAGGAATCACAGCTGGATCACATTTTGTGTCACCTCAGCACAGGGTAGAGATGATCTTCCAGCAAGGGCACTACAGTCCAAGTATGAAAAGGAAGAGAGAGTGACAGAGGGACAGACATGAGCCCTAACGAGGAAGGAATAAAACCATACTGGCTAAAATGACAGAACCACCCAAACCACTAAGAAGGGATTCATGCAGAAGGGGATGCTCAGGTTATCTCTGATTAAATTAGAGACTAGTTTATTATGGAACTTTGATTTTTCATTAAGCTGGATTTTAGGATATTAACCAAATGTGCATGTACAATCCTGTGCTGCTCATCTGTATGCAGGGCCAGAGGGCTGTTCACAAGCTGGGGGCACATCCCACCCTCCTCCCTTTTCTTACAAGCACCGAGGCAGCTGGAAATAGCCACACAACAGAGGGGTCATTCCTCACTTCTTCAGGCCCTTTGCTTTTGCCAAGCCCCATGGTAACTCCTCTTCCTAGAGACCCTCTCTGCACTCCTGCTCAAAACCACAATTTCAAAGCTGGCAGATACCACAGCTGGCTGTGCCTCCACCCTCAAAGGGCAAGTACCTGACCTGCACGAGTCACCCTTGCAAGAAAAAAAACCCCTCGCTGTGTATGGCTCTTCCATGATCCCTGGGAAGGGGGAAACCAGTCAACCTGCAACACAGGCTTCAGATTCATCCAAAATTAAAAGCTTTTGATAAAATTACTGGTTAAGATAATTAATAAAGTGAGCAGATGACTGGGAAAGAGGTCCATCAAAAAATATGCTCTAGGATTCCTAGGAAATAAACCATCCAGCATGGTTTAATTCAACTGAGAGTTTGGGGATGCCATAGTGATGGCCTAAACCCAAAATCTCTGCCCTGCATTACACAGGGGGCTAATCTAGATGCTCAAGTATTTTCTCCCAGGATAATAAAGTTGCTTTGCTGATGTGATGAAATTTTTGCAAGAAACAGAAGTCCAATGACCTTCAGCTGCCAGGGATGTTGCAGTAAGAGGATTGCAACAAGCTGCTAGGGATCCAAATGTTATACTGTTACAGATTTTATACTGCTGCTACAGCTGTAACCAAGGATTCCATCACAATTGGGACAGGTAAACTGCAGTGGTGCTTCCATTCCCTGCCCTCACCCTGCTCCTGGCCTGCAGAGGCCAGAAAGCAACAAAAACTGCATGAAGTTATATTTGGGAGGAGCCATCCAAAACTTCTGTCAGGGTACCAGACATTTGTGCAAATCATTTGAGCTGCTGCACGTCAGCAACAGCTTTGAGAAGGAATTTTTTTTTTTTTTAATGCTTGAAAGTAAAAAGAGAGGAAGGTCCCACTTGCCTGTTACAGGAAAGCAGCTCAGTGACTCCTCAGGGTACCAGCCTCTCAAACAAATCCTGCAGTGATTGGGGAGCAGCTGCTGGGAATAGTGTCTGGAGAGACAAAGAACATGATGGGAGATGAACAAAAGTTGTGTGGAAGCACGAGAGAGTGCTGATCACTCCAGTCATGAGTGCTGTAGTAGTGACCAGTACAGCATCACACAACTCCCTCAGTGGGTGCCATGGAATGAGTCAACAAATGCACAGGTATCAAAAACAAGCTGAAAATGTCAAGGTAGTAATTAGAGATCATGGCTGATCTCCACAGATGCTACAAAGCACAGACACTGAAGGATAAGTCTGGAGCTCCAAAGCAGAGGAGTCCTTATCACCTTGCAATTGTTATTAGATTTCTGTCTATGTTTAAAACAATTCTTAAAAGAATTGTAGCATTACAGGCATTTTCTGGCAGCATTTTCTCATGTGCACAATGAAGACTAACAGGAAAAACAGTCAAATACTCCTGCAGCCTCCATGCCTTCCAATTACTTTCTCCATTCTCANTGGAAAAACAGTCGAATACTCCTGCAACCTCCATGCCTTCGGGAGGCAACTGATTTCCAATTACTTTCTCCATTCTCATCAATGTGACATTCATATCCTACCTCTGCTGGATTTCTCCTTTCACCTTTTTTCATAGAATTGTCTGCTCGACTTCATAGCATTTGGTCTGTGCACATAATAGGAAATTACTGTCTTGCAGATGATTTTCCAGTCCTTAGGTGACTAAAAGACAATAGAAACTAGTGCAAAATGAGATGATCCACTGAGAAAGAAAACAATTGAAAACTGAGGTAGGAGATGGAGAAAGGCCATCTAGTTCAGCACAACTCGCCAATGGTCAAACATCATTTCCAGTAATGGCAACAACCTTGGTGAGCTTTTATCTGCCAGACTAGAGGCATTTGGGCAGGAGCAATCAATGATTTTATTCTTGCAGAAAAGCTTCCTCATTCCGTAAAAATTCTGAGGGACAAATAAGTTTCATCCTCTGGCACACAGCAAGGATCTAATGGATAGTTTCTGGTGGCTCTTGAAGTTATGAGAATGCATGAGTGTCCATGCACAGAGCACAAAAATTCATCTCCAAATGCTCAGACTCTCTCAATGTGGATGGAAATGTTACAAAAGCCACAGAGTCAAAGCTGTTTCTCCTTAGGCATCTCTCATCCAGTTCCAGAGCTCAGCTTCAGCTGGTTTCAACACAGTGACTTGCACATGCTGCCATCTGTGAACAGCCATTGTCTTCCCAGTGTTTTCATTGAGCAATTCATGATTCTGCTCCTCAAGGTATTTTATCAAAGAAAAAAAACCCCTCATCTAAAACTACTCCCTACTGACAAAGCACTACAGGACCACTGCAGTGGGGCTTAAGATACTTCAGAATGTGCCTTGAGATTGTCAGGGAAGCATTTCCTGGATTAGCAATGTGATTTGATCTGAATGTTTCAAACCTTCAAGATTTTCACAAGATTTTCACGAGACATTTACTTCTTGCTTGGTTGCTTGCATGAATGTTTGCTCGTCCCTGGCCGTTGCCAATAAATAACCCAGAGGTGTACAGGACTGAAATTTCTCCCCAGCTGCTACAGCAAGACCATGGAAGTAGCACAGCTATTGGCAGAAAGCTTTACTAGAGGAGAAGAAAACACAAGCCTAAAAAGTGAAATTTTACAGTCATAGGAAAAGGTTCTCTGAATTTACAAAAACATGCTTGGCAGTGAATATGTTAACAGTTGACCGTAACTGTTTGGAGAGAAACAAGCTGCTTGGATGCTGGCAGCAAAAATGTTGCTTTATCCAATTCCTACCATGCCAAGCTCCTCCACCCTCTCTCAGAGCAGCACTTAGACAAATGCCAGCATTTTAAAATTAAGTGGCCCCATCATTATTAATTCATTTGGTATTCATTGTAATGACATTAATCATAGTAAACTGCAGCAGCTTTATTACACATGTAATGTGTACTTTCCTAGAATTTCCCTGTAAAATCTCTGACATTGCTAACAATGTAAAGACAATGAGACATTACAACCAAGCAAAACAATAATAAACACACAACTCAATAAATCATTATTCTGCCCACAAGTATGTTAAAAAATAAACTCATTTCAAAACCAGAGGAAAAAACAACATGCAATAAGTGACATCAGTGAGTTTGAGGCTTTTGGTTGCAACAAAGAAACAAAACAGCATGCTAATATGACATTTACAAATAATACCTAACCGCAGCCTAATTAACTTATTGTGTGCTTACTAAACTAGCATACATATTATATTAGAAGAAAAACACTTATTTGTTCTGTTGCTAAGAAACTTCAGACATTTGCATATTTAACAAATTGTTAGAGCGTTTTTAACCAGAACCCATCACTATTTATAAAAGACAAATTTAAAACATGAGATCAAAGACACAACATTAATTTTTCTTTTGTCAACTGTCTTTGTTCAATAGCTCAAAGAAGCAGTTTTATTGCTGGCTGATACATAATGAAACATCTGGTATTATTCTGAATTACAGCGGAACCCACTAATAGTCAGGGGCTTTTCTTTATTTCTCATGCACCAGCCAATGCACTTTAGGGACCAGTCCAGCAGCCCTTGTAGAACGTGCCTTTGAAATCATTGCAAGGTTTTTCTGAATAAGGAGTTCAGGAATACCACTAATTTTTTTTTTTTCTTTTAAAGTCTCCAGATGTCAGCCAATTTTAATTGATCTTGTAAGTTGTGCAAGAGCAGGAAAGAGAGCACAGTATTAGGGAGCATGGCAGTGAGTAAAGCCTGAGGGTTTCTCCTCTAACTGGGAGATAACTGAGGACAGCAGTGCTGCAGCCCAGCCTCTCACGTGCCCATGGATCCCGTCTGCTGCGTGGCAACTTGTGGCTCCTCGGACATTAATCCACAGCAGCACTGGGTCACTGTTTGACACACTGTGAGCAAGGTCGTTTGCCAGCTCACCAGGGACCAGTGCAATGATTAGCAGAGTTTGAACCCCCTTTTCCTCCCCAATCTGCAGTAGCCACTAATCCAGCAGGAGGCCTGGGCCAGTTCACTCTGTGTGTGCACAACACCTCAGGCACATCCGCACTCAGCACACTGTGCCGACATGGCCAGATCCAATAGTGCTCTTGGGGTGTCTCTACCCTGCTCTGCCACCTCCAGCACAGACATATTCTAGGAGAAGCAAGATGAAAAGGAAAGCAAAAAGACATTGGAAGGAAATCTGGAAACTCAAGGAGCTGTAACAAAACCAAGGTAATCTTAAATTTGCTGTCTCTTGGCTAGTTAAAGTGGAAAGGATTTCATATGGAGCTAAAGCTTTCTTCAGAAAGCTACCACAAGGATTGTTATCCCAGAGCTCTTTTTCCACCTCCTAAAGGTAGGGGGTAGTCAGGTGCCTCCTTCCTGCCCTACTCTCCCTGCTCTTACTGTCTTGCTAAAAATTCAGGACCAAATTCAGGACCTGTGACACTCTTGGGAACTAACTAATGAAATTCGTATTTCCTTTTCAGTCAGCTAAATACATAGATTTATGATTTGAAGCAAAACATCTTGCAAAAAACCCATGATAATCAGAATCATTATTTATGAGGGAAAACACTGAAGAAATAGTAATTCTGCTAAACTGTAGCATTAACCAAATGAAAGCAATAATTTAGCTCAGTCACCAACAGAGGTTTCTGGAAGATTTTAAAGAGGTCCAAGACAAAAATTTCCTTGCAAGGGAAACCAGTTTGCAATAGCTTCAGTAACAGTCATGTACAAACTTTACTTAGATGTAGCAGGTGAGCAGAGCACAGGCAGCAGTTTAAGCTGTGCAAAGCAGAAGATAATTCTGCTGTTGAGAGGAGCCGGATGCAAACACAGCACCAATGCTGGGTTTGGATGTGACCCACTGCAGCTCTTCCCTGCACCCAAAGAGCCCTCACCTACAACACAGAGAGGGAGGCTGCTGTTGAATGCTGCATTTTTGGCAAGACCCAGCAGGTCCTGCTAGCTCTGTCCCCCAGGGAGGAGCTGCTCATACCAGCAGCTCTCCCCGGCTCTCTGCTGCATCGCACAAACTCCCTCACAGCAGGGGGTGCATTTTTTAGTGGGCTCCACCATAAGAATATGTTTCATCACATTAAGGAGTAGAGTTGGAAGAACACATACAAGACGAACGGGCACATTTTTAAATTCTTTGTGTTTCAAAACATACACACAAGTCTATGGTCCACAGTGGCACTTGTCTGTTGAACTTTCAGACAGAGGCTGTGTGTTACATGACTTTATCTGTGACTGCTGGCTGGTTAAAATCTCAGTTTTTCTATGAGAACATCATCTGCACTTCCAGCCCAGCACCTCTGTTAGTTGAGATAAAGCAAACCTTGTCCCACAGATCTTACTGTGCTGGAAGGTGTCCCCACAGGACACTAATGTCAGGCCATAGCCCAGCTGGCATGTTCATGCTGGCTCTAATCTGCCCTGTTGGTGGCCCGTGGCTCCATGCCTTCATTCCTAATAACCTTTCTCCCGTTTCTCTGTGTTGCCACATTTTCATTGCAGCAGTAGGCACCCTTCATCCCCAGCAGGCACCCTGTGGTACAAGTACTCCTGGATTTGTTGCACAGACATATGCTGAACAGGACAAGATCACAATCACCAGAAAGGCAGAAGAGTGCTGCCCACAGCCTTCTAATTACAAGTAAACACCTGTTGTTCAGCTACATTATCAACAACTCAAATTTGGGCATGAGATGGGAAGTGGGTAACTTTAATAGAAAGCAGTGCCTACAGTCTCCAAAAACACACAATTACAAAGCTTTCAGTAATACCATCAAGCGCTGCAGTTTCTATTTGAGGCAGAGGACTCCAGTTGTAACCAAAACCATTTTTTACATTCTTTTGGGATGCAAGATGGGACTGACAGAGGAAAGACCATCTACAGGAAGTTCTGCTGAAAGTAATAACAACAACAACAAAAATAAAATAGTAATGATAATAAGAATGTTGGTATGTAAAGTCACTCCCAGAAGACAGTACATAAACTATCAAAGCTCTTTTGGTGAAAGCACCACTGTTCTGCAGTCAGTTCTTCTGGGACAGGCTGAAGTGAAGTCTGATTAAACACCAAAAAAAAGCATTTGCCACTTCCCTCAATTCTGCCTGGTGGCAGGTGAGAAGCTGCACGTTCTGCAGGTCTCAATTGCTCTCTCTGGCAGCACAGCCCAAGAGTGCACAGAGAGTTTAAGACAACAGCCAAATTCCAGGCATGCACTGGACATACAGCCAAGTCCTACCAACCATCCTTAATGGGAATGCTATCCCCTTCAAAATTACTCAATCCATGCAATACCCCCCTGCTGGAGCACTACAGCATTTCTAACCTGGCTGCTTTCTTCAGAGGAATAAAGCAAGTCAAAGGTACGTTTTGGGCTTGATGGATGACTGTAGCTGGTAGTTGCAACACCACCAGCATCACAGTGGCCAGGAGGGAACAGAGAACAAAAGAATAATTTCAAGAAGTTCCAATCATTTAATGTTGCATTTTCAGGACACAGCCTTCAACACTCAAACAATGTTTTCAAAAAATAAAATAGAACAGATCTATTTCACACATGTAGATACAGCAATAATCATCACCTCTCAGTCATTTGGTAGGGAAAGTTGGGTTTCATTTTTCAGAGAGCTCTAATTCCTACTAACTTCTGAGCACTGTGATCTCGGGTACAGTTCTCCACCCATTGGCACCTTACATGAGAGGCTAAATTTTTCTTTTTAAAACCTTACTGGATGCTTATTAGTACAAGAAAAACAAGTGACTACTCATTTGGAAGCAGACTATGACCTTACCTGCCAATAATCCACTTTATCAGACCACAAGTACTGAATATACATTTCACAGAGCTCAAAAATATACATTCCCTAAAATGACCATAATGGTATCTTTATGATAGTCCACTGTGAATAGTGTTACCTATTTTGTCAGGACTCCAACCTTACAGCAAGATTCTTTTTTTTTAAAAGTCTTTTCTAAAGCTCCCATCCAGCCACAGAAATAAAGCTATAAAAGAGCTTTATGATATTTTGACTTATTCTTCCTCCCTTAAATAGTATTTCTATGATCCAACTTCATTTGCATAATGGATTTGCAGCTCTTTATAGCCAACACGGTAAAAAAACTTCCTCATATAAACTTCTTCATATTACCAGTGTGAGTGCATGGCCTGGTCAGGGACATTGAGAGAAGGGATGGGCAAACTGTCAGCCAAAGTTCTTGTCTGCTAGTTATGTTCCCCAGCGCCCTATATTCCCTCCCACTGGTTAACTAAGATCTCTCTTGCAAGCTTCCAATTATTATGGACTAATTATTATTATAAGTCTACAGGCTTCTAATTATTATTAGACTTTTTTTTGCATTAGCTCTTGCACCTTTTAGGTAGAATGATCATTTAGGTATACACTGCCACAGCAGTGGAAGAAGCTCTGAGATATGTACTAGTGACAGCAGTGCAGTTTATTGCTTCTTGAAAAAGGAGTGGGATGACAAGCTGCATTTAATCAACCTTCAAAGAAAGGCAAAAATCAAATTTCTGTAAGATTACTATCAAATACTTGGATTATTTACTCCTAGGGTAAGATAGTGTCCAGTGGTGAAAATCTCCCAGAGAAAACCAGAAAGTTTGGAGGTAAAATCAGATGGTGATATTTAGATGTCAATTTAGTGCTTAAGCAAGGAGTGGGCTGGGTCTGCAGAGTGTTTGTGTGCAGGTCAGACAAGGGTTCCTGCCAGACTCTTTCAGAGGAGCCTGTTCCTACACTGGCCTTTGCAGGAAAGAGCACTGAGAAAAAAATCCATCACTGCACCCACCGATGGGTAAAGAGGGCAAATTAATGTGAAAGCAACAGGAGAAACCCTCTCACAAGATCCAGTTCAGATAGGTAAGACCAAGCCTCCAACAAAGAGCAAAGGGAAAAATTATTAATGACCATGACTGTGGGCACTAGAACAGTCTTCCACACATCTCAACACATGTACTCATGAGCATGCCCAGCCCTAGCAAAAGCCCAGCTCTCCACCAACTGCATTCAACAATGAAATGCAGAACCTAAAGCTGTCTGGGTGGTTTTAATTTATCCTCTCAGTGTTAGTGCGTAATGCATTTTTAATGGGGGGCAGCACTGCAGGGACAGAGAAAAGTGGTGCCACTTGGTTTTTCCTAGAACTCTCCCTCTTTCCTAGAACTCCTCCAGTTCCAGGGTAAGGGCACTAAAGGCTGCACACAGTATTACCAGAAAAAATCACAAAATGCTATTTGAACTTTCACATTTTTATGCCACACAAAACTGGGTTACCAAAGTCCTTCTTGCATACAGAGGGCAACGTTTATAGTGACAGAGAGAGGTTTAAGGAGATGTGGACACTTCCATACTGCACACGCATGTGCAAGGTGAAGTAAAACAAAACCCCTTGGGAAAATGTGGAGAGAAGGAAAGGTGAAAAGCGGTTAACATGAAATTGAGTTGGTAATTGCAGGAAAATCACTGGATGATTTCACAGAGGTTCCGTTTTCCCACATTTATAGCTTGTCACTACACCTCCCCTAGACGACACTAACACTGCACTGCCCCCTCAGCATCACTCTCACAGCCAGTTATCACTCAGGGGCAATAACACATTAGACTGTAGGTATTTCCACAGTGCCTCATTTCCCTCAAATAAAGATTAACCTTGCCCACACATGACCAATTCTACAGACAGTCCAGGTTTTCTGGCTGAACATTTTTGCTTAAAATCCTCTATGACAGGTTTCCTTCGACTCTCCATCAATACAAACATGCACTAGATTTGGCCAACACTAAAAATGGGGGTTGTATAACTTGCAGTCCATATATAAGAGACACTGAGCGTTGCTGCTCAGTAACCCTTATCTATATGTATAGACTACACGGTGTTTTTACTGTAGTTGGGAAAACTCACTGTTACAGAATGCATAAAGACCTCGAGGTCTTTTGTTTGTAGGTGTGGGGTTTTTTTGTTTGTTTGCTTAATTATGAGTGGTTTCTAAACATTCTTTACTCAAACTTCCTGTAAGTGCTCAATTTGGGACAATTTGATCATTTGGCAGTAGGCAACAAGGCATAAACAAGACAGAGACAAGCCAGTTATATTTTCTTGAATAATTGCAACCAAATCATCCCTCTGATCATTTATCTCTAATCACCCTATCACTACCCCTCCCTATTTTTATTTATGCAGTTTATTATGTCTTTCAGGTTTTCTGAAGCTTTGCAGTAAAACCGAGACAAATATAAGTTTATATTAAAACAATATATTCAGTGGTTATTTGATCATTTCCTTTGGCAATATCACACATATTCGATCTAAGAGCTACAAGCAAGGAGATGGCACTTCTTATTTGGAAATGAAGAGCCATGTTGCACATTTAAAAAAATTCGTAATGAAACCTTCATTATAGAGACATATATTTCACCATCCATCATCTCCAAACATGCAGGCTTGGAAATGAAAACCTGCCTGTGTTTAATTTGATGGGCTGAGTGTTCCCATCCTGCTGGGGGGAGGGGAGTGGCACTTTATTTATTCTCATGGCTGAAAATAGACAGGTAAATTTTGGGGCATCATCTCGCCTTGAAATCCTGGAACCACTTATTTGAAAACAACCCCAAATCACGCGCCCTTGTTTCCCGTCACACCAAGGGCTCCATTGTTTGCTCCCATTCACACAGCAGGGGCTTTGCCCTGCACTCCCCTCCCAAGCTGTGCAGCATCTGCTACAAGGGTTTATTTCCTTATTTATTTATTTATTTCCCCGATTTTGTTTCTAATCTCTGTTTCTTTGTGGTTTCCTGGAGTCGTCCTGACAAAGCCACATACTCTGTTCCTGTCCTTTATAGCACTGGAGGGGACTGCAGAACACATGAAATTTGTTTCTAATTTTACATCTGCTAAAAAACATTCCTGGGTTACAAATACAGGCCAGCAAAACTAGTAGGGCCTATCCCGCTAACACCACAAGACAAACAAACCAAAAGGAAATAAAAAAGGACTGAAATACACCACAAATATTTTTGCACTTCTTTTAGCTTGTGAAACCTTTTTCCTCACCTTCTCCCACATTTTACCTGATTTAAGCTTTCTGGCATTATATATTTAGCTGTTTATATTTAGAAAAAATAACTACAATAAATGAAGATGAAAAGAACAATTCAGTCTTTCCTCCTCTGTAAGTCCCAAACATAAGAAGATGGCTAGAAACACCTTTAGCCAGAGGCACGTGGAGGATGGCTCCCTCCCCAATGTGTCAATGAGGCACTGAAAATTTCAAACGACTGGCCAAAATCCAGGTGCTTCAAAACTCAAAGACTGATGGCAGCTTCACTGCTTCCATTTACATATGCAATGAGCTTTACAGCAGCTATTTCTTCTCATCATCACAGTTTTATAAATAATATTTTAGCAAAATTATTCTCAACTTTGTAACCACGGCAGGGCAAGCCCTGATGTAGCCTCTAAGGCAGTATGAGCAACATCGCAGTGTGGATGAAGCTGCCAGGTCAGGGATGGGCAGGGCCAATTCAGGGATGGGCACACTGCAGTCGCTGCCCCACTGATTTCTTCACAGATTTGAAGTTTAATTTGTGCTTTTGTGTCTCACTATGGTCTGTATCTGATGCTCTGAAGTTTCACCTACACATAAGCAGCAGCTCCCAGTCTGGCTCAGGCGTCACGACTGCAAATGTCAACAGACCAAGGAACACAACTCTGAGTTTATTTTCATTAGCAGCAGCACAGTATCATGGTATTTCAATGCTCTGCAAGGGCTAATTAAAGGAATTTGAAAGAACATTTCAGAGCTGGATCCAGCTCTGCAGCTCAGGTTTATCAGATGAAATGTAACAGCACAGATATTCCAGCACTTCCTACAAACCACAGAGGGGACTCTCACACTTTCACACTTGCAGAAATTTGCACTGGACAAAAATATACAGCTCCTGATGGAGAACACCAGACCTGCCCTGGCAGTGCTCACTGGCTGCCCACAGGCACACTGGCTGCACAGAATTGGTTTAGGGAGCCAGGGCAGCAACTAGAGGAGTGTTTCCTCTGGCAGCCAGAACAGGTCGGATGGTTACAGAGAGACATAGCAGTTGTCTCCACCTGATCAACAAAACCCACACCACAAAGTCAGACTAAGTTCCTTCTTTTAAAACACACTCAGTAAAACTTGGCCTGAACTACACAAAATTCATCAGCTTGTATATGATTCCCATTCAAAACTTCAACCATTCCCATGAAATTTCCCTAGATACCGGTATATGTGATCCAACATCTCCATTTAGGTCTGAAGAGCGTGCTGCTTTTCACATTGCATTACAGAAATTTTACAGGGCTGAACTGAAAAAACATTTTTTTCAGTTGTGTTTGGCCCTTCATGTTCTAACTTTCCCAGTGATCACTCTCAGTGAGAAATTTCAGCCATGCAGACTTGCTAGAGACTAATCTGGCTGCATCCACACATGCACAGCCTATCTGGTGCTGTACAAACGTCTGTTCCAATATGGATTATGGGCTAATAAGCTGTATGGTTCTGCAAATCTTCCTGGCCTTTACTTTTTAGCTGTTATAAGAGTCATATTTCCTAAAAGGAGAAACATATGGATTGTATCTATCCAGAACAAGATGATCACAGAGTCTGCTGTTGAAATGTATTTGGACAAAAATAAAGCCATCTATAGGAGAACTGTGAGAAGACCTGATTTTTGGGGGTGGCTTTCTCCTGTCTGAAGTGAAAAATATTAAAAGAGAAAAAATTGAAAAGGTTTCTGTTCAAATACACATTCACTCTTTCTGGTTCTATATCCCTTTTAAAATATTCTCATTGCTTGTAAGATTCAGAAGTGAAAATGTTATTTCAAAATTCCTTGTTTAGAAAATACTTCAGACCTTTGGGAAAAGGAAAGTTTTTGCTTGAAACAGTTCAATACATTTCACTCAAAGCATTTTTTTTTCCTTCAGTTATCACTGCATTTTCAGTTATTTCACACAGTTTTTGCTGTAAATACTAGGGAAAAAAAACCAAACACCCCACAACAAAGTCTAGTTCCAGTCTCCAACAGATAATTTCATAATATATGCAAATAAAAAGACTTGATTTTTATCAGTAGTTACCTATTATATGCAAAGCTTCACTGGTTTAAACTTTTTATCCTAACTTTGACATAAATATATGCCCTTCTGCTAACTATTCATCTCAATTTTCTTATCTGTAACACAGGGATAATAATACTGGCTATACTTGCCTCAGTGGAAGGGATTAGTTGGTATCTACATGAATCCTGCCCATATAAAGCACAATGATTATTGCCTGAATGTCAGTATCTCCTCTGCTAGCCTTGAAAAGTATCATATGCTTTCTGGCCTCGAAATTAAAAAATATCTTCAGTATTCAAAATATTTCAATTTTTTGCTACATTGGAAAGAAAATTTAGGGAAAACTGGGCAGTTTGCAGAGTGGCCAGTGCAGAAGGACACAGTATGCTAAGGATGCATCCCAGATTATGAGACCAGAGACACAAGTTCCTCAAGTGATCAGTGCCAGACCACCAGCACACAAAGCAGTATGTTTGCCATATTTCAGTGGCATTTATCACAATATCAAATCCTGTCTGTTCAGAAAAAAATAAGTAAAAGAGCCCCAAACAAACAAGTAACACATTTTCCCCCATACTTGTATACTTATCTTACTTCCTCCATCGCTTCCCTAACAATTTTCTTACAAATTACATCTAATTTTTTTTAACAACATGTAAGTTATCACAGTATGTATTTTTATATCTGCAGCTGGAGTTCCAGCCTGAATTCTGGGTGTCCAACTTTTTGTCAGTTTATTGCAGGAATGAGATGTGAAATATATATATTTTTTATTGATAAAGATAAACATGATTTGTAAGATTAATGAAATTAACAATCGATTACACACTAATGGGCTCTAATCAATACAATAATTTAACTAAAAGGGGGGAAGAGGAGGAAAGATGGAAGAGTAATTTAAAATAGCAGGACTGTTCTGTTGGTATTAAAAAACCCAGCGTATAAAATAAAACTGAGCCGCCCTTTGTGGAAGAATGCAATATCCTCTCTCTCGTTCTCTCACCTTGTTTCTCTGTATGATGTGGCGTGTGTTTATTAAAGAATAAAAGAGCAATTATTACATTTGCAGCAGATTGCAGGGCCTCTGCCGGCGCGGCAGCAGCAGTTGAGCAGTGTCAGTCTGCTCCCTAGTGTTGCTGCAGGTGTGCGGCACCCGGCTCCGCTTCCAGCTGCACCCCCTTAAAGCACAGCCCAGACCCTAAGGAGTTCCCTCGCTGTCTTCTGGGTGGCAAGGAAATCTCAATTATGCACACAAGGGATGTGGTTAGGGGGGAAAAAAAAAAAGGGGAGAAAGAATGTTTAAATTGTATACGTAAACTGTTTTGTTTTACAAGCTGGAGTAAATCAGCACATTTGTAGGCCATATTTATCTGATCCACTCAATAATAATCTCTTTCAATGAACACTATTGATGTGGCATTTATGCCACTGCAAAACATAACCAATCCCTTAAACTCAAATAAAGCATTAGTGAAAAAATAAGAATTTTTGCTTCTGGGCAAGTCACTAGTGCAGAAGGGCACAAATTTCTTCCATGTTGCTGTCAGGAATTGAGCTGGAAGCATATGCCGGGAACAGAAGTAAACAGAATTCCCCCTGCTCTCTCTGCCTTAAAAATTCAGTCCTCACTTTCAGCCCCATAACATTAATAGAGGTGTCATGGTGTAAAAATAAACAACCAATTCCCCTTACATCAGGATCAAGAAAGGAATCCAACAATTTCCTTACGGGAGGTACAGTCCTGCAGGCTGATGCTACCAGAGCCTCACACAGACCCTGGTGGGATCTTGAGGCTAAAGAGGGGGCACAGGCAGACGAGCAGCTCCATCACCCGGATTTGCTTTGGATCACATAGTTCAAGGCTGCTGTTCAGCCCTTCTTAGCTCATGTAACACAGGGCATTTGTGCTCTCAAGCCTTGTTACAACATACAGAGTGTGAAAAGGGAGATGGTCATGATTCATGGCAAGTAATTCCAAGAAAATCCAAATAGAAGCAATGGGGCTGTTACAACTGCATACAAAGGTGCCATCTCCTACAAAAACTTAGAGAGAAAAGGCAGCAAGTACATATTACACACTGCTTTGGTAGAGAAAGCACTTTCAAGGCACAACTAATCTCTGAAAAAAGAAATACAGAGCTCAGTTATGCTTAACATAGATCTAGAGAAATGCAAATGGAGCTACTCCTGTTTGTGAACACTAAAACTCATGTTCAAGACTTCAGCACAATCTCAATAATACAGGGAGTGTCCACAGACTCACAGATCAGGAAACAAGACTGGATCAGAATAGCCCTTTGGTCTCTTTGAAATTTATTTCACTGATTCACTCTGAAATGTCTTCTTTTGAATATAGTCAATAACAGCTTTAAAAAAAAATCATGCTTCTAGAAAGAGCATTTTATCAGCTGAGACAAAGATGTGGGTGTGGGTTTCAGTGGAGACCGGCCAAGTCCACTGAGTGAGCTGGAGGCAGGGAGTTCATCCTAGTGACTGGAATGCCCTCTGATGGGAAACTCCTCTCAACAGCAGCCTGGGAGCCTTAAGCACCTACAGCAGATTACCAACAAAAACAAGAATTACAGTCCCAGAGCTGCAGGTGGGGGATCAAAAAAGAAAGTATGCCCATACAAGACATCCATAACCTGTGGTCCTTGCATGAGCAGCATTCTCAGAGAATTCTTAAATATAAAGTTTCTTGACAGTTAAATAGCAGTGCAGAGACACCAAAATGCCAGTTTCCTCTTGGAGAACAGAACTACCAAGTGTGTACATGCTAGCTGGTATTACAGAGGAAACAGCTACAACTACCGTGGGTTTCATTAGCTGCAATCAAATATTCAGCTAATATCCAGTGTATACCTAAAATCAACTCAGTCTTAGAAAGCTTCCCCTGATATATGCACAGCTGCTGGAAATGGATGACTTCTTTCATTAATATTTGCTTCAGAAAATATCTAATTCACTTTGGTGGTGTTTATGTGCTTTTTACAACTACAGCAATAAATCAGTGTGCTGGGAAGACCATTTCACAGAAAAGGCAAGTCTTAAGTGGGTATTAACAATACTCATTTAGAATGAACTCTGAACTTATGAAATGAAAATTTGAAGATTATATGAAAAAAACCTACTAATCTAGATGATGAGAACAATATGATATTAGAACTACAGATATTGAAGATACTAGTTTTCATTAAGTGCAGCCACAAACTAGACACAGCAAAATACTCACAGCCAGATTGCTTAGAACAACCTAAAATAATTTCACTCTGCAGTAACAACTGTCCCAATATACACATATACCATTTTTATTAATCACTTCAATTGTTTGTTGACAATGGGTGATCAAATACACAAACTAAATTAGCAGCTGGTGGTTTAGTTTAAATTAACTTCTCCTGTTAGTTAGTTTAAATTATTATAAAGGGTGCTGAAACCCACACAGACTTAAAACCACACAGGCAAAACAGTCTCTGCTGTCATCATGTTTAGAGTAGCTCAGCCTCTGGCTGTGCTGGGTAATACTCTGCCTCACTCCAGCTCTGCTCACTGGGAACATTTTACATACTTTTCATAACTAAAATTACGAGTTTTATAAGCAGTAGTCTTTTGTTTTGTTTGTTTTACTGTTAGACCTTTGGGGCATTATTTTGCTTTCTCTGACACTGGATAAACCTTATTGATGCCAGTGAACTCTGAACCTGTAGATCTGAGTATTTTCAAAACAATCTCTCTGTATGGAAAGTGAGACGAGGTGAGGATCAAGCAGAACACTACAGAATAAACCTCATATGTTTATTAAAAACCATCTCCAACTAGCAGGAGAAAACACAATCTGCTGTTGGAAAACAATTTGCCAGTGTAAGTTTAAAGAGAATTAACTCCTCCTTGAATACTATTTTATTTACTAACGTGCATTTAGACTTTTAGTAAATTTATTAAGCTTTTTGAATGTACCCAAAAGACAGGTTTTCACAATAGCAAGTAGTTCAAACTCTAGCAGCAGCCGTGGTTTTAGGAAAGCCTCCTATGCAGTGCCTGAAACCCTCTGTCTGCTTTCAGGTAGGGAAGGCCAAAACCAGCTTTATGTATATATACTACTTCTATGGCAGTACTGGAAATTTACAATGAAGATTTCTCTAGTTTTATTTTATTAAGCAGAGCAGAGCTAAGCTTGGGGCCAGCAGCCAAGGAGGAGTCCAGACCTCAGAGGAATAACAAGGCCCATGTAAGGAGGCTTCAGCTAAAGCCGAGCAGCTGCTTTATTCTACAGCTCCCTCTACTTGCTGCATCCCATCATGGCAGTGTGACAATTTGCCTCTGTAACCTCCCAGTCACTCTTTCACAGGTCAGATCGTAAGATCAATACAAACAAGAAAAAAAAGAGACATGTACTCGTGTAAGAAAATCCAGGAAGTTCAAAGTTATAGCTGACAGTCTGGATTTAACTCTGACTGATCTGGGAAACAAAACAAAAGTAGAGCAGTGACGTGAATGAAGGATGAAGTGTCAGATGGTAAAGTACTTGGTTTTTATCAATCTAAGTCAAGCCCTTACAATGATTAAATCCAAATTTCTCATATTACGCAAAAAAAAAAAGGGGGGAGAAATAATGATTTCTAAATGTTACAGATGAGAGAGGCCCACAGCCCTCAAATTAATATATTGGTAATTTAGCCATTTAAAATTATGAGAGCAGTGGATTCTGTACATAAGACGTTTCTCTGAGTACGTGACAATACCCACACAGTGTTGTTTACAGTGACAGACCAGTACGTCCCTTCTAGTTCTGCATTATTTACCTTCAAGGACAGCACACTGTGTATTTTGTAAGTATAACCAAAGAGTAAGTAACAGCTGTCGAAAACAGAAGACCAAAATCCAAACTGCACAACCTCCACGGCAGGGACAGGCTAGCTCTTTAAATACTGAAATTAGCATCAGTGACAAATGGTCTCAGCAGGCACACTCTGCTTTCCCTGGTCCTGCCACCAAGCCAGATGAGCCTGCCAGCAGAAAACACTTCCCTAACTGCTGCTCTGAGAAAGGGACAAATGATCAGTAGTCTAAGACTGAATTACTGCACTGGGATTGGGGGAAAGCCTGGCTGAGATCTCCGAGTTTAGAACCAGATCCTTTATCAGTTGCCTGCACAAGATCAGCAGCTCTGCACACACAGTGACACAGCACCCAGGACAGAGCCCAGCCGGCTCCCAGCACACTCTGCTCTCTAAAGCTGTTCCATCACGGGCCAGGCATCTCACTGCTCCTACTACTTCCAACTCATTGTGCTCAGATGGTGAGTCCACCTAAAACCCCATCAAACTCTAACAAAAGGTGGCACAGATCCCTACAGCTGAATTTGTTATTTGGTTTTCCAGAGGTAGCTTCTGAACATTTAAAAAACATTCGGATCATATATTCATTACTTAGCAAATAAACTTCTATACTATATTGATGGGAAGAGATAAAAATCATACATGTTTTTATTGCAGCTGCCTCAATTTCACGTGTTTAAAGCAATCTCCTGAAAGAGACCATTGAGTTTCATGATTCAATGAATATTTATATTGTTTTAAAGAAAAAGAAAACTTGAGAGCCTTGTTTTGCAAGATTAAGCAACAAATGTCTTATATTTCAAATGAACTGCTGAGACTTAATCCTGCAATTCTTTTCTAATCCGAGCAGTCCTAAGGACTACCATGAGATCAAGGACTCCTGACAAGAGTATGTTTGCAGGGTCAGGGCTTTCATCTGTGTAGAATGCATGCAGCCAGCCACCAGGTGAACTCATTTTGCTGAATTTCTAATCCACTTGAGTATCGTGGGTTTGAAAGTTCAGATAAAAATAAAATCTAAGGAAAAAAATAATCAAACTTTATTGAATTTCCTTTCCACTTAGACAATGGAATAGCAACAGAGAAGGTGAAAAACGTGTTCAATGAGAATGTGATGAAATATGTAATAGAACCCAGAAATGGGGGTGCTGCTCTTGAGGGTGAACAAGTACAAATTGACCCTCTTATACATTTCCCCCTTAAATAGAACATGTGTCTCCATGTACAGCCACACACATATATGCAAAACTCCTCTGAGCTATGCAGGAACTGCCAGTAGGGTCCTTCCCGGCCATCTCATCTGCCATGAGACCAATAATTCTCCTGCTCTTGCAGCAGCACTTCCAGAAAAGGAGCCATGCAGAGATGAAGGACAGAGCTGCTCTGCCCTCTACTCAGGATCTCCTTATAGGCATCAGAGTACAAGGAAGATGAGAGCAAAGGAGGAAACTAAGTAGTTGTATCTATTTCTACTTTTGTTTTGACAACAAACAACAATCATTCAGCATTGATTAGAGGCCCTGGCCAGAGCCCATGGCCAACAGCCCTCCAAGGAGGACCAGAGCACTTCATGAGGAACTGGGAACACCCTCATTTACTTCACAACTTCAACTCTGGCATCAGTCATTGAGGTCCCCCCAGTCAGCAGATTAACAAAAGGCCCTGCCACACCACCCCCCTGAAAGGGGATGTCCCCATTTCCCCCCATGTGGGCTCTGTCCCCACGATGATGACGGATGTGTGGGGTAGCACAGACATCTCTTAAAACAGACTTGGGTAAAATTAAGATTTTGTAAAAGCCTTACCTGGGGAAGGTGAAGGCAGGGGCAGCACACAGGGGGACCTGGGGATGGCTGATAGGAATGGCCTCTTGGAGCTCTACGAGTTGCTCCTGCTCCAGGAGTGTGGAAGTTTACTGCAACTCATCAGGCTATTGGTTTTCCCCACTTCATCTGAAACTTGTTGCCCAGCTACAATATTTTATTTTAAACCCAACGCTTTTATATTCCTTTCAGTTCAGCTACTTGTTCCTAAGCTGAAATACAAATTCTGTAGTAGTCAAATATGATAAAGAGGCTTTTACATGTTTTAATCATTTTTAGAAAACTCGATTATTTGAAAAGTTTGCTCTGAATTTAAATATTTGTAATTCTTATAAAATCAACGAAACTTTTGTACTTTCTGAGGGGTTTGTGGTCCTTGGTCTTTTGAAATATAAGAGGAATTCATAGGCTGCTTAGTCTAAACACAGCACCTGAGTTTGTGAATACTGCTCCTCAGTCTGCAGGCTTACACTGAACACACAGCTGTGATTGTAGCTGGGTCACGGGCTAAATTCATTAATTAGAGTACCTAATAAATTGTTATTGATATTGCTCAGTTGTTTGTCACCACCCAAAATGGTCAATAATGTCAACTACAGAAAATAGAATGTGGCAAAAGCCAAGCTAAGCTTACATAAATTAACTGAGGAAAAAGCCCAGATGAAGATAGTGGCAACAATGCAGTGAGAGAGGGGGAAGCACAGAGATGGTCAGAGATTTCTGTGCCCTGACAGGCTACATTCAGCTCATATCTCCAATGGCACTTCACAGGGTCCTGCTCCACATTAGCAGGAGGGAACAGACACTGTCTTTCCTCCTTATCCTCCTGCCAGACCCTTGGTAGCCTGGAGTCATCTTTGCTTGAGTAAAATGAAGAACGTGGTGTAGCTGGAAGACATTTTTCCATTTGATTTTGCAGATGTGGCTGGAAGGAGTGCCCCTTTGGAACATCAAAGCCTTTCATGAATACATGTTATTTTGGTAATGATCCTTCTCTAAAACAACCATTTTGTGGAGACTTCACTTTTAATTTTTCACAAGCGTTTTCTATAAAGTGAGAATCCAGGTCTTGATACTGAAATGAAGCATTGGTTTTAATGTGATATATTCATAGGTCAGAAGTAATTCCCCCTCAATAATCCACATCATCTTTTGTAACACAAGGAGTTTTCACTGCTGCCTTCCCTTCTCACACCTCTTCCACCAGTGGGGCCTGAAACCTGGGCTGTCAAGGGACCCAGCATTCTTGGACAGGTTCAGGTCTGAGCATTTGAAGGTTTGTTCCTTACTGTAATATTTGAGTGTTTTCCACTAGCACAGTTAAAAGTAGGGAGAAGTGTAGAAGGGAATCACTCCTGGGGCTGCAGGGCTCTGGGGCAGCCAAGCTGCAAGGAGAGCTGAGGCCTGAGCAGGGCTGCTGCTGTAGGATTTTCAAATTTTGCAGAAGCAGACAGTATCAGTGCCTAATCTTATGTGATTTAAAATTACCACAACCAACATTAGGATCAAAAATTTGATTTATGCATTTTCAGTTTACCAAGAAGAGGTTTTTTCCCCCAACAGTTGCATTCTTTATAGCTCCCAGAAGGAAACAATCTTTCACAGGCAGAACTAGAACAGCCTGTCATAATCACTTATACCTAATGATGGATATTTATTGCTGTCACCAGAGACTTAAGGTCTAAAAATCCCATCTTACAAAAATAGATAAAAAAAAAAAAAGAATGTAATGACTTCACAGATCCATTGCTGCTAAATCTGGAATACGTGGAGAATTTGGATTAATTCACACATTAAAATTGATAAAATATGTTGACTGACCTTAGTGGCTGCAGCATGGAATATTTGGAATACTGGATATACACACAAGCATGCACTCATTCATAACTTCTCTAACTTGCTGCCAGTTTGCTTCAGTTTGTTTCCACTAAGCTGATGCAAAGTTCATAACTTTGTTAAATGGGAAAATCTTTAGGCCAAACATTGTGCATTTAAAAATCTTGCACATGCACAACAAAAATAGTCAAGGCTATTTTGGAATTATTTTTGGGCTGAGAGTTTGTGTGGGGGTTTTTTTTAAATATACACTAGAAACTATTTTCTCGACGTCCACCTGGCCCTACCTGCTTTAGCAGGGCAGAAGCAGTAGCCCCAGTCTGAGCACAATAAGCCCTTCCAGGCACGTCCAAACTGCTGCTACATCCCCACCTGAACAGCAAACACCAGATTCTTCCTACCAAACCACACAGAAATATTCATACAGGCAAGAGTGACTTCAAGAAGATGTCCTTTTTTAAATGGCAGGTAGACAAGCAACTCTTATAGACAAAAGCACCTTTCAGCTCTCATTCCTACATTTTAGATACTACATATGGAATGTTTTATACTCGTTATTCACCTGTTGAAAGAGCGTACTTGGGTATTTGGAATAGTTTGAGCTATTGAGTGACAAATTGAAGCGTATTTAGAAATACAGGTCTGTAAAAATTAAATAACAAGAAAAGAAGTGGAAAGCAGGTACATAAATAACTAGGAAAAAATTAAAACTAGATTATAAATAGTAGAGCTAGTTCACATTATTATTATTTTAATTGTAACAATGCACATTTCATCTGTTTTCATTTCTTTTTTCCTCTCCATCTTTTATTTCATTGGCAATCTTTCATTGATAATTTATTTTAGATGACTGGTATTTTGTCCTGTAAACAACCAGTGGGATGCCAGACATGCATATAAAGACTATGATCTTTTTATCCTCTGAAATTTCAGGATATTCTAGATGACTTTTTACATTCTTGCCCTTGTCTAGGGCTATCCTCTGCTGTGGGGATTTTTGATTCTTGGAAGTCAAAAGACTTTAGATCAGGGCAATAATTTACTGTACAACTCAGTGACTTTGGTGGACTTGCACTCAATTTTGTGTTGGTTCAGTGATTTAGGACCTGAAATACAGTCACAGCTCTCAACTCCATGTCTACTCTTTAGGAGCAGAGCAATGTGAGAACTCTTTTCGTCCTTTTACCACACATGTCATTCCTTTTCTCTCTAGGAAAATAGTTTCCTGTTATTTTTAGCTCAAATCACAGCTTCATTTTTTAAAAAAATAGAGTCTACCCTGTTTCTTAGTAGTCTCCCAAACTTAATTTCCTGGGCTGCAAAAGAAAGCTGAAAAAGGTGAACACACCATTGACTTTTGATCTGTTTTATTTAAGAGGATGCCAAGCTTCTCAGATCCAGTTCATAGTCCTCTTTTAAGTACTTTAAGGTAAAGGATGCCAGTCACAGCTATGTCAGAACATGCTTTGCTCACTTCTTCTCCCCCCCTCAAACCATTTCTGACCCTGCTTTGGGGGACAATATTGAAAACAGGGAAAATATAACCCTGTTAAAACATGAATCAAAAAGTCACTGCTTGTGGACATGTTTTTAAAATTGCTTAGTTGCATGGAAGTCCCTTTAGTGCTTGAAGGACTTTAATAAAATTGATTTTCTGAGTATAGCCTTTTAGCAGCTACTGTATAAGCTTGAAATATGAACCCTTCATTGTTGAAAGTGTTTCATTTTTGCCCTGTAACTAATGATCAAGGGAAAGAATGTGTTCAGAATTCTCCATGGTTGCCATTTTCATAATTAAATTGTGCTAATAATAAAGCTTTGCAGACTTTAAACAAACTGGCACTGGAGTGGAATGTGGTTTGCAGTGTTTCATTTAGAGACCTCTGCAATTAGCCCTTAATGAATAAGCATACCACAGTGATAAGTAAGACATCTCTGTGAACCCGTTATTTACCAAAGCACAAAACTGTGACATTTTCATTCCAATGACTGAAATCTATTCTCCAGGTTTCTTCTGAAAGCTCTTAAGTAATTTGGGAAGTTAAGCCCCATTAATTGGCTTTGATGCCTGATGTGTAATACCATCAATACCACACCACTGTTTATCCTAAGTACAATGGCTCAAAAATAAGCAGCCAAGTCAGTAAGACATATGTAACTGAATATGAGGTGCATACATAGTGCAGATCTACTGTTCTTAGTAAACTATACAGAACTTTAAAATAATAGAATCCCATTCATTACAGAGCCATAGCTGCAGGTTATAGTTTTCCCTCCCATACTGTCTACTTACTTACACTGAGATTCTTTCCTATACTTCATTATTAAAAGATATTTTTTTAAAACAATCCAAGCCCTACACCTCTCAGGACACTTTATAGTACTGCAAATCTGGGAAAAGTGCTGATGTACATCAGGCAAGAGTCCAGCCCATAGTGACTGAACACACAGAATTAGGAGATTTGGGTTAGTTCACTAACTATGTCTTTCTTACAATTGCAATGCACTCACTGCCTATAACAGGGAGTCATTTTCTGGCAAACTCATTTCAGTGGCTAATGAGCCAGATGTAGTGGACTCTCAAACCCATGCTTTGGTTCATATAACACAGCAGGGTAATAGTATCCTTGGATTTTTTCCATGGACTTGAGTGGGTATTGGATCTGACCCTAGGAAGAGAATCGCGGTAACTGCTGGTAACAGGGAGGATCAAGAAAAACAGACAGACAATTCGACAGACTGTCAGCAGCCCGTTTTCTCATACAGCTATCACAAGGCAATAGGAAGATAACACAGTATCTGCAAAAGTAACTGTGCTTCAGCCCAGGTTATCAAACCCAAGTTTTCCTAAGTTGCCTTTTCCTGACAGGATCACAGGCACCACTGATCATCTAAGTGTGTTTCCTGTCTCTCAAATATTTGGGCAGGCAACTTTGTACTATCGCATTTCAATTCTTCTTGAAAACTTTTTCTTTTTCTCCTTTGCACACAGTCATCTCTCTTTTCTTTTGTAAAAATAAAACATGAATAGCAGAAAAAAAGTTGGTGTATGCAAAGACATTAGAGCCTCTGATATAACAATCCCTTCTATAACAATCTGACACAAATCTTCTCCAAAAAGAAATATAAGATAAAGACATGGGGGAATAAGAAATATGAAAAAGATCTAGACATGCAATCTCTGGAACCACAAATAATAGACGACAATTTTGTGCAGTTTTCAGCAATTCTTGTGGCAACACTTGATACAGAAACACTGCAAACGTTAACCTGGACCCTCACAGAGTCCCCCCTGCAGCAGGGCTCAGCTCCAGCTGGCCAGCCTGCACAGGCAGGTACAGCACATACTGACAAGCACAGTATGGAATTATCTGTCCAGATACTTTCTATTTAGAAAATGTGACACCACAGTGTTTGTAGAGTGTGCCTGTGCACTGCTGCCTTTACAAAATACCTTAAGGACCTGTTCTCAAAATCTGATCAGGATCCATCATCCATGCAAACAGGGGATGCTAGAAAACAACATTCAATGGGAAAAACTGGATAAAATAGGTATTAAGGGACACAGTGCAGCTTATGGTGCAGAGCTACCCCAGTGCCTCAGTATAAATGAGCTCAGGTCCAGCAGGGCTTAATTAGCTTTGGCTCACCACTGGCAGCAGGTCAGTTACACTGATGTCATGAATGTCCAGCTCAGCTGGACACGACCTGGCTCTTTAGAGAGCCAGCTCAGATGTCTCTGTGTCTGCAGCACTGTTGATCTGAAACTCAGACAGTTAACTCTTGGGTTACTTAATGTGGTCTGCAGCTGGACTTTTTGTTTCACCTATTCTTCTTGAAGTTGCTGAATGTCATCCCTCAGATAGGCAAAAATCATCTGCTTTATGCTTAAATCTACGCCTGGCCATCTTATAACCATCTACTATCCTGCTGGACTTGCCTCTTAAATAGTAATCTCCCTTTTCCCTTATGTTTATAGTCCCAATACGTTTGAATAGAGAAAAATTCCACCACACTTGTTAAATGCACACCCACACTCTGAAGCACACATTCATGTTATCTACTGCATTTAAAAAAAAATTCCTGTTAAAATTTTGATTATGTTTATTATTAAAAATTATGTCTTACTCTCAATGTTGGGGCAATAAGCTCCACAGGCTTCTTTTGTGAAAGTGTGAAAAATTATTTGCTTTTCTCTTTTTAGTTCTTTAATTTTTTTTTTTGTTCTCAAAAGCATTCAGTGTCAGATTCTCTACCTAGAAAGATATGGAAACAATGTGCTATAGCCCACACCAGGCTGTGGGTTATCTTCGTAAAACTGGCAACATTGCAATGCACGAACTTACTTATGACAAGGGGTGTCTTACCCAGTGGTGACAGGGACAGAGTCCTGGCTCCCAACATAATTTCCCAGGCATAAGAAGTTGGTACATGGCTCTTACGACACATTGCTATGATGCCGAGTGAGAAGCATCGTGTCAAAATCACACCAAACATCCACTGTGAGAAGCCTTCTCTAATGAGGCAGCAGATGGATCACAGCAACTCTTTCATGGACATCTTAATCCCACGATCTTGTTGATTCAGTGGATACTGGGTGTCAGTAGGCTTGACACAGACTGTCTTGGGACTGGCACATTTAATCACATTGTAGCTATTTTCAAGAATATTACAGCAAAATTGACTCAGTAAGCCTCCAGGTAATGCCATTTTAAGAATTTATATAAGAAAGATTTTGAGAGGTAATGAAAATTTAGAACTTGAAAGTAATATTCCCACCATAAAACTAGTACAACATGGACAGAAACTTTTACACACACCTCCTCCAGGCTTGCCAAAATCCATCCCCCATAGCCAGACAGTGACTCGTAGAGCCTGCATGGGACAGCCCATCAGGGCTGCACTGATGGGAACCTTCAAGTGTCACCTGGGCAAAACTGACAGATCTAAACTCAAAAGTGAGTGAGGTGGTGATAAGTTTTATTTATACCAACACTGTACCTTAGTTCCAGGATAGCCATTCTCCTTATTTTTACTAAAGAGGAGTCCTGTGAATGCCTAGAAGTATTCCTGCAAACAGCAGTTTAGTAACCCATGTAAAGCAGCAAGAGACAGTAACCTCTAAAGTAACTTTTTCATCCTTGTTATAGTGTACAGAGTCTTTTCTATTTAGACTTTATACATCAGACTAAAATATTTAGCACATAGAAATAGGACAAGCAGAAGTGGTCTTCTTAAACAGAAATTTCATACAGTCATTCATAAAGCAAATCCATTGAGGCAGGCAAAGAGAATACACCTTAGATGGGCTTGGATGAAAAAAGGAGAAGTAATACATTGTGTTCATTAAAGCAATGTCAAAATTAAATTTAATACAAAGTACCTGAGTCTAAAACCCAAAACTATTAACCCCAAAGCCACTAACTATTCATTAGCCGAGTCAATTTTGCATCCCATTATGATTCACAATGTGTAAATTCCCATTGAAATTGATTTAGTAAACCAGGTCTTTGATGGGCCTGAAATTAAAAGGATAGAAGAAAAGATACAACTAATTGAAGAATATAATTTGGTGCTTGTACAGGGTGCGAAATTTACTGAGAGCAGACTGGAGCTTTAATTAAAGACAACGGGCCAAATTCACACCTGGGATAACGATTGAGGAATTTTGCTGAGGTCAGAAGAATTGCAGCCACTCCTGGAAGGGCTGAATGCAGCTCCTGGTAGTGTCCATTTAAAAAAAGAGCTAGGGAAAACAGACAGGGGGGAGTGGATGGAAGAGAGAGAGAAGTAAAGTGAGAAATACATATTGCCCTGTCTGGAGGTTACCCTGCCCAGCCTTCCTCTGCACTGAGAAACACTGGGAATTTCTTGCACTGGGAATTGTTTGCAGCAGCTGAGGGGGACAAAGTATAACATAAGGATATTCCTGCATGGACTCCCAAAATTAACAGTCATGAGAAGAGCTGAAGTTTCACAGAAATGTCAGGAAAGATGCCTGTCTTTTGCACTGGGAGCAGAAAAATAAGACCATACGGTAAAACAGAGCCTTTTGAATAAAGCCTTTTCATTCACCTATGAGGGAGGTTCAAGGTCTTTGAAACAATTTCATAATTTCTGTTTTGTCTTGTAAAATGAAGCATATGAAGACCAGGATTAAAACATTTATTTTGTCTGCTTTCTTTGTAAGATATGGAGGCTTAAGTCACATGAATTAATTTCATTATATAGCTGCTTAATCTATTTATTCATCTAGATGAAAAAGTACACTTATTTTTGTTACTGCAAATAGACTGGAAATAAGGTAACATTATCTCTTAACTTGTTTTTAATTTATAATTATTTAATGAAATCATGTACAAACAGAAATCACTAATTATTAATCAGTCTTTGCTTGGCTGGTGAATTCTCCACATAGATACTGATGTTTCCAAAATTTGCCTGAAACTAAATGTTCCCAGTAAAGAAGTCATGACCAAATGGCCACTGCCAGCATCAAAAGGGAGAATCTATGGTTGTCAAAGTCTTTAGTATAGTAAGGCAAAATAACAGCATTTTATACCTAAGCAAAAAAGTTTAACACTTGCTATTTCCTGTGACTCTTTGTTATGAAGCTGAAGAGTGTCTAAAATGGTGTGAGGAGAGCCAGGAGAGAAGCTGTAAATTTTGTTTTACCAGCAGCAAATGTTTTGTGTTGGTACTTATGCTCACTTTTTGGTTCTTCAACTGACTTAACATGAGCTTTCTCTTGCTATAAGGTTGATTACACATTTCTGAGCTGGGTCTGTCTTGCTCAGCAGACTGGAAAACTTCAGCGCAGATCTGTGGAATAATTTGCTCAAGAAGAAAGTTCTTTTTTTGAATAATCATAAATAAATAGAGGACTACAATGCATAGCCTTAAAATTTCAGGAAGAGTCCATGTCTGAGATACTATCTGCAGTCATGTCATGGGGATTGCTGTAAAGGATTTGAAGGACCCCAAATAATGTGAGGAGAGAACAGACAGTTAAAAAGTCTTCATCTACCATAAAATTCACGTCAAGTTTTGATTCTTTGTGTCCACCACTCAGACAGACTGGGGTGATCCAGCAACATGAGCTAAGCCCAGCACTGCATACTTTTCCTATGCAGGAATGGTAGGAGCTGATTTGAATTGTTTTGCCCACGTTATTTGAGCACAAACAATAAAGTTTGCAATAGGCCTTAACCAGGAGCATGACAAACAGCAATCTGTGACCATACAAACATGCTCTTTAACTGCTCTTTATAGCTTTAAAAGGCACAGCAAAGTCTGCAGAAACAGCAGCTTAAAGGAGTATTTGGAGCAGAGTTCACTGGTCTACTGTCTTTGTAGCATAAATCTGTGCTGACACGGGTGAGTTTCTACCTTTATCTGCTGGTGAGGATTCTCATCTCCACAGTGAAAGCAGGTATTCTTATCTGGAAAGTATCACCAAAGTTAGGAAGGGGCTGAAAGGCAGCCAGATTTCAGTACTGAGCAATATCTGTTTGAGCTCCATCAACAACACCCATATAAAAGCTGTTGTGCAGGAGCAAATAAGAAAAGTTGAATTCTTTGCCTAGTGTAATTCACTTCATTTATTGACATTTTTTTCCCTTTCGTTTGTCAGTGGTTCTGAGATGCCTGGCATTCAGGATGATTTGTAATGTAAATTATATAATTGTACTTTCACATATTTTAACATCAAATGGAATGATTGACTACAGAATTTGAGCTGTCTACAGGTGGGGGTCAATTATCATCTGAATAATCACACTGCCACACAAGAATAGCATGGCCATGGAGTGTGACATATTTTTATCTCTATGCATTTCAATGAAGTCAGGCTGGTACATAAAAGGTTATCACCTAGGAAACATATTTTCCTAAGCACAAGTTAAACATGCAAGCAAGATCAGCATAGATATTCAATTTAGCCAGTCAACCCTAACCTATTAATATTTTAACAAAATCCAGTGAGGATAATTTTTTTCTTTGATCCCATCTCATTTGAGCAGCCTGGAAAGGGAAGAAAAATTAAAAACAAAATAGTCAAGCATACAGAATGAGGTTATGTATTAAGTGGGCTATTTAATGTTTTTGGCATATTATAGCCCTAGGGAAAGTGTGGATGGATTTAACAATCAAGATCTGTGTTCCCTGGGTCCACAAAGTTCGAGAAACATAAAATAATCTATACTTCCGAGCTGACAAATCTTACCTGACACTCTGCTTCATCTCACTGGGACTCTCTAGCTCAGCATTAATCATATGTTACAGGGAGTAAAAAGAAAGGTAAATCACACTAAGCTGGAAAGTGAGATGGAAGGTCTTTGGGCAAAGCTTTTAATCAATAATATGTGGGATAATAACCAGAAGCTATTGTTTGAATCTTCAGATATGAAAAGGTAGCAATGCCAAACACAAAGCAACTACAAACTGCTGAACTTCAAAGGGGTCTGATACAAACCAAATCAGCTTGGTTTGCCCTAAATCCCACCTTCTCCCCTTCCCAGTCCATTAGCAACATTCTGTATTCATGGTTCACCAGTATTTTGATCTAACTCCAAAACTGCAATTAAAAGTGTCTACCTGATCCTAGAGATAGATTCAGGGGACACAGTAGTATCATGTGCATTAATTTTAGGGCATCTAATCTGAGATTCTTTGCTATCCATTGAGATTCAGAGAATGTTCCAAAAAAAGTCTTATTTCTCATGCCAGACAATTCCCCTCTTTCCCTACTAGCTTCTCTTGATACAATTATTGCTAAGACAGAGAACAGGTATTATTTTGCTATGAATTCTACCTCTTTGCCAAGTCCACCTACCCTCATATCTGTAGCTTCCCTTCCCTCCAGTCCTCTCCATACACTAATAAAAGGAAAATAGTAATGTTTTAGTTACTTGTCTACTAAACACTGAAGAATCTTTTAGTTTATGTATTTCTTAGCTGTTTAAATTAATTTGTGGTTTAAATTAGAATATGTGATCAGTAGTATAACTAACCCAGTCTCCATGGGCCGAAGCCTCAGCCATGAAATACATGGCTGTGATTGATCTGACCTCCAGCTATTCATACAGCTCAGTTCGTGACCTCTAACTTTCCTCACCCCTTCAATAATGTATGTAATAATATTTGGTTTGCTCGGTTATGAACAGGAGGTGGAGACGCTAGTCCTATCTCATACTTTTGTAATTATTATTATTATTTTAGGGAGTGGAGAGAGAGAGAGTTCCAGCTCAGAGTGAAACCTAACCCAAATCCAGTTCAGGCTGTCCATTAATGCAAAACAGTTTTGAAACTGTGAATGGAGCTCCAGTAATTCCTCCACTGTTGCTCAGCAGGAGCTCAGCAACACACAGCTTGCATGACTCTGGTTAAAAAAAAAGTCTCACAACCATGAAAACATTCACGGACCATTTTCACAAGCAACCCTATCAGTGAGGCAATATTTTTTTACCGCTGAGTGTGTGGCCACATTCTCTTCCTCTTACTTTGTTGCTTTTTTACACTATATATACAGTTTTTTTCTCTGATTTTTGTTGTTGGTGGTTGGTTTTTGTTGTCTTTCTGCCTATAAATCAAATAAAAAATCTTTTATAATGGTCCTGCTCTGCAACAACAAAGAGATTTTTCTGCTTTAGACACAGTGATATCTGTACAGTTTATTTTTTAAATAGCTCTTTTGTTGAAGTCCAGAAAGTCTTTCAGTGTTATCATTTCAACATATGTTAAGCTTTTCAACATTGTGAGAATTTCTCCCTCAAAATAAATAAAACAATAACCAGAATTTTTACAAAGTTTAAATTAATCAAAATATTTTTGAAGGGTTAAGATGGACTACTGGAAAAAACCTGTCTCCACTTTTAAGGAGATTTGGCTGGCTCATCAACACCTTCTATCTTTATTTCAAAGCTCCCCTATCAGTTTCCTCTCATTAAACCCAGAGAAAACAGAGACAGTCCCAGTGAATTCACACGTTCTTAAAACGACACCAGTTTAATGGCCTAATAAACCCACAAGTTTTTTTATTAGAAGTTAATAATAATAATAATAACTGTCAGAAGTCTCTGATGGTTGCAGATTTTTTTCTTTGTTCATCATAAATTTATAAGAAAAATTAATCCCCCTTCACTACAGCATTGTCTGTTTTATCACACCAGCACCTGCTGACTCACTGCAAATACTCCTCTGGAGTGTTTGTCACTCCCAGTGTGCATCTCCTCGACAAACTGTGTGGTGACAGTCAAATAATCTCTGCATTACCCTGGGGTCAGAGCAGATCCTGCTCACCAGGCAGGAGCACACCTCGCTCCTCTGCACCAGCAAAGGCAAAGGCACTTTCTCTCCACCCTCTGGGAATTCCTGATGTGCTGCCATTTCTGCTTCTTGGCCAGGTAGGTGGAGACCATTGCTATATATTCACAAATGCAGACAAATGCTTTCCTGGAGCTGGGTTTTCCAGGTAACGCCAAACCAAAAAGAGCAGTAATCCTCTGCAAGGAGTCATTGCTGGGCCTGGCTGGTGTCAGGCTTTCTCCACATGGCCTCACCACCATGTGGCACAGACTTTACTGTGTCTTCAGCTCCTGCAAAACTAGACCAATTTCTAATTCCCTTATATGCAGCTGACACAGCTCTTCCTGAAACCCATATTTGGGATGGATTTGGGTGCTATACCTTTTATTGTTCTTCCATAAAAAAGGAAAACAATCTCCTACGAGTTTTTTTTCTACGGATTTCGACCAAAACAATTTGTATACACCCTGAAATTAACACATGAAACATGTATTTTATTAATTTTAGTGAACTATAATGAGACATAAAAATGTCAAAGATGTTGTGGCAAAACAAAAGCCACTGTTTTTCAACAGAACTTGCACAGCATCACTCACAGTGATTACTTATGTATCTGCTCTTACCCCAAATGGTGACCCACTTTTTTTATTTCTTGGGGCTTTAATTGCAGAATAAGTGACAAGCAGGAGATGACACAGGGATGCTGGGGGGTGACACCAGGGCAGGCACCCTCCTGCCCATGGCCCTTCCCAAGTCTGCTCAGGCAGGCCTGTGGACAGGCTTTGCCAGGCTGCAGTCGCCCTCTCTGAGCACCACCAAAATACCACTGTTGCTAATAGGCTTTTTAAAGACTGTGCAAAAACAATACAGTTTTGGAAACAAACAGAAAGTTCTTGGCCACTTCTGCCTCTCTTGTATTTGTACATGTTCCACAGTGGTTCCTTTTATAGAGTCAGAATTTGTTAACAGCACTTACAGAAATCTCCTTTAGAAAAGGAGCCATTGTTCTCTGATGCTACATTACGGTGAGAGCTGGCATTTTCATGATGACTACTGTATATTCAAAGCCACCATTTCTTAATTTGCTAATAGATATCATTTCCCTGCAGCCTTGGTCTCATTTGTAAGAACTCTGGTCTGCAATGAGCACATACAGGCTGTGGGTGCAGTCAGAAAACTCATCAAGGTTTTCTGCCGGTTTTTATTCTACATAAAGGAATATCTAAACCCACTAATGTCTCTGAAACCAGAATGAACTGCTTACAGTGACTAGATATAAAAAAATCAGTTTCTTTATAATACAATAGGCTTTTGTATATCCTTTGAGGAAAGTGGTAGTGCTGTCTGAATTTAGGCTCAGTGAAATGCTGAAACATTAAATTTAATGGTGTTTCCTGTTCTAATCTCTCCTGAACTGGACTTAGCAAAGACTAATGACCAACCCTTTGAACCTCCAAGTCTCCTAAGGTTTAATTTGTTATTTCTGAGAAAAAAAAAAGCATGAATAAATAATGAGAATAAGGGACACAGTGACCAGAGACAATTCACCAGTGTCATTTACATATACAGCAGGGTTTCCAATTCCTAGAATTACTCATTACTGCAATACTACAGAAAAATTAACCCACATCCAGGATGACAGCCAAAAGCAAGGGATACTCAATTCCAAAGTTATCTTGAAAGGTTCACAATGTTTAAAATCTGTAACATTTGGAACATGGAGAGTTAACAGAGACTAGAGAACCAACACAAGTATTTAAGCCTCTAGTGTCTTACGAGTCAAAATTCCCTTGGTTAAAGGAAAGGAAAAAGCTGAACAAAACAACCTGTAATATTTTTTTTAAAAGATATCTATTTGCAGGAAATATGACTTTCACAAGAACCACTTCTGATAATCCCTCTTACAGGGGATTTTTCTTAGGTATTCAACTGAATTTCTTTTTTCAAACCTAGAAAGCACAGGGTGGTTGTAGCAGTTAGAACAATTGTTCGAAGTGTGACAAATCTGGGTTTAAGTCCTTGATTAATGGGCTTCAACCTAGATCTTTTCCATCTTACACAAGTGCACCAGCAATTAGATTTTTTTTCTTATTCTGGACTGGATCTATAAACCTCTTTTGAATTTTTATTTTATTTTTATTATCTATCTTTGTTTCATCCTTATAAGAAATTTTTGCTAGAACAAAATTGTTTGGAAATGAAAAACATTTTGCAGGAAGAGGGAACGATGCAGTAAATGCAGTGCTAGAGCTTATTTTGCTTAAATTTAAATGCTTTGTGAGGCAGTGAAAAACCAGAAAATTACAATAGTGTTTTAGGAAAAAGGCTTTGCTCACAAAACAAATTTTCTTCCTGAAAAGCAGTTTACTGCAATGTAGAAACCTCACTAATTGGATTTATGACAGGCAAGCAGTGATGGTAAAAAGGAATAATGTGAACAGGGAAAAATAATTGCATATTAAATTTTACAGACACCTACGGATTTCCTCTGTGTGCCTGAAACAAGTATTCAGTGTTTCCAGATTTCTGTCGATTCTTAGCTTACTTGGCAGAAAAGAGAAGGAATGTGGCTACATGTGAGGTAAATAACCACACAGAATAGCCCACAATCAGCAGAAAGGTTTAGTGCTGCTGATATAGAGATCGGCTGTGTGAAGTTCTAGAATACAGGGCCGATGGAGCCGAGAAATGCATTGTGCTAATGGTTCTCTTTTTAGACAGTATTTAGCAAATCTGGTGGGTTTTTGCCTCACAGACCATGTCAGCTGTGCATTTTACCCTCCTTAATACACTCTGGCAGAATTGCATCACCTTCTAAAATTTAGCTTTTCCTTTTGACGGTTGCTGTATTTTTCCTGTTCAATGCAGCCCACTCCGGGTAGCTCTGTATTACCCCGAGCTGCAGTGTAACCTGTCTAATCTTGGCAGGCATAAATGTTTTAAAACATAGCTGAAATTCTGTAAAGAGAGCTACTCAAAGAGTGTGACTGCAAAAGTCACCTCGAAGTCTTGCACTTATTTCTCACTTTCATTTGGTGTCATAAAAGATCTCAGCATCAATCATTAACAAGCCATTAACACATGCAGCTGATAAAAGTGTTCGAAGTCTGGTCAATAACAATGACGGAAATTCCTGGTTTACAGCTGGTTTAATCTAAATCTATGGAGCCCACACTGGTTATTTTCTTGGCTGAAAAGTGTTTCTCAGTTCTTTTGCTTTCATCTCTGCCTATGCAACGTGCACATAGGCTGCGTTTTCTCATCTCTGCTCTGCAAAACTTGCCCCTTTCCCTCCACTGCCTTTCCCACTCCTTCTTAAAAGCAGTTTGCAAGGACACGGAGCCAGGAAATGATTTCATTCAAATGTCATATGATTTTAATGCTATTACCTGCTAGTGAAAGTGCTATCAGAGGAATGAGAAATCTCAGCTCAATTTGCAATTTGTAAACACAATAAAATAGTGCTTATTAACAATAAAGATTGTTATTTAAAGACTGTAACTTAGGTAGCATCCTTCAAAGGCATTTCCTTTCAGTTTTCTAAATTGTACCAAAACTCAGCCATGCTTCCAGAATGAATAAAGCCAGAAACAGCTTTAGCTACCTGAATAAATATATATTTAGCATTTTGTAATTCACTGGTTTTGATCACTCATTTTGTTAAATAAAATCTCTGATGTCATGAAACCTGAACAGCTGCTCAATTAGCTCATTACTCTGCGTGTTACAATTGTCACTGGGGCTTTGAGGCTCGGGGGTGTGCAGTGTGTTACTGACCATTTCCTCATTGTCCCTGTTGGTAGTAACACTCGTCAATAATTGTATTTGCTTGGCGATAGTTTCTTGCCCCTGTGCAAAGGAATGTAAGGATAGAATATATAGAAAATGGCATCACAAACAAAACAGGCTCAGAAAAACATGAAAACACCTAGCCTCCATCTGCTCAAGTGTGATACACTTCAGAGCTCCCATTTCACATGTAAAACAGAACATGATTTATAATTTATATCTAGTTGGTGCAATCCTTCTTGAAGAAAAAAAATCTTTGATGAAACACTGGCTTTATGTTATCATAAAACTATTGAGAAAATCACACAACATTTGGCAATTTATCTCTACTACAGTATCTTTGAAGTTTAGATATTTATATTTCATGCACTTTTCAAATGAACTGTACTGCTGAACACAAACACAAAAAACATAAGTGTGAATCAACGCTGAAATGTAATTACAGGATTAGCAGCACTAAACCACTGCAGGTATTTACAGACCTCCAGGTAACAGTGAAGGCCTGGTTCTAAAAGACTTTAAATATTCTGTGTAGTGCAGATTTTATACATTTTCCTTGAGCTACTTAAAATCTATAACAGATTTAAAAAAAAAAAATCAAAGAACAAAGACAGAAGCATGCAGCTCCCAGAATCTGCAGAACCACCAATCTATAGTTGCGGTGCTTTAATTAACAAAATTACAGATTTTTGAGACAATACTTGGGAGCTGATTCTGCACCCTCCATAGCTGTGAATCACCTCAATGATTAGCAGTGATTATGTGCAAAAGGGTGAAACTCACTTCTGAATAAAATAATCTTTAAAAGGTTTAAATTAGACTTCTGGTGGGTTGTAGGCACAGAAATTAATTCAAAATGTGAAAAGCCATTTCAAATCTACAGGATTATTTATTAACATAGAAGACATATGATCAAGGAGCAAATAGGGATGTAGGGTGTTGAAATCTGCAAGGATCAACCTCTTGATCACACAGGAAAGCCACATGCTCCTTTTCTCAGATTCTGTAATTTTCAAAGCACCTGTCCTGTGATGTCTCAGTTACAATCCTGGCTGCTGTGCTCCAACGGGCAGAGAAGTCAGAGTGGTTTGGGTTTACTCTGACAGGTTCATCAACATATTACAACTGAGAGAAATATTGCACTCCCACTTTATTTTCAGTCCATTTACTAAAGAAATGCATCACTCTGGTGTGATACATTTCATGCCACTGGTTAATTTCTAAGGCTGTGCTGAGCAACAAACAGCACTTTAAGAAAGGGCCAGACTGGAGTGATTCTCAAATATGTTTCCTTTTGTTTGTGACAGAACTGCTCAGAAAAGCTATTTGAAAAATATCAAAATATTGGTGGCTGTGTTATTTTCATATACATGACACTTTTGAAAAACATCATTTAAATCTCCGTTAGCGAATTGGCAGATTTGTGACATCATCTTTTAATACCCTCATAGAATAAAGAGATTTCAATTTGCTTCCTTTCCTAACTGCCCCAAATAAATAACATATCTGCAGTGACAGAAAAAAAAAAACTCCACAAAAAAAAAACAAAAAAAAAAAAAAAAAAAAAACCCACCAAAAACCCCAAAAACCCAACAAACCAAAATTAAAAAGGTCAAAAGAAAATGCAAAAGGTCAAAACCACAATTTAAAAGCTTTTTTTTAAAGTGACTTTACACGATTATTTTTTTAAATACCTCTTCAGACTAGGAAGAAAATATTTAAAAATTTATACAACTTAACTCGACTGGGCAGAGCTGCACTCCCCTCCTAGTTTATCAAGAGGCACAATTCAGTGCAAAGCAGGGCGAGCACAACAGGCTCCTTCCCCAGCCGGCCGGAGCGGAGACCCGGCTGCGGGATGTGCTCACAGAGGCATCACCTCCAGGGCTGCTCGAGGCTCTGGGCACTGTGCCATCAGCACAATCGAGCTGAAAATGATTACATTCCACTGAAATTGTAGTTTGTTCGTAGTTTACAAAAACACCTCTTTATTGATACAAGGAGTTCAGGTAGTAGCATACAAATTCCTGCTACATCTGGCTGGACTTTGATTTTACCATATGGATCCCAACCCTCCCATATGAGATGAGACTTTCAAAGGGTCCTAGAGGACCCAGGCACTCAAATACTGTTGATGCTCGGTGGCGTCTGTGAGCCAGGTCATGACAAGCGATCAAATTAGGGTGTCCTAAGAATTTTTTACCCTTCATTTGAAAGCTGCCACCTGCTCAGCTGAGAGACTGCTTTTCAAGCTCTCTTACTCCACTGCTACATGAAATAAAACAGATTCGCAAGTGCTGTCATTATGCTTTGAAATCTCATCCACAGTGCAAACTACTACAGTCCCTGTGAAATTGGTGAAACTCCTCAGAGTTGTAATAACCCTGCAGTATTATGTGCTGTAAGGCTGGCCAGTCTGCAAAATGAGAAGGTGAATACCTCTCATAACCATGGATTTTATACAAAACCTCTGTAAGTGTTTCAGCTTTTGCTTTGTGAGTCAGCATGCTCGCTTACATAAAGATTGAAGACCACAACAGGAGCCCTGCTCTCCAGATGAGAAGTCTTTGCAGCAAGGTACAGAAGCAATCCATTGCCTGGTGAAATGGTGATGTTCAAAAATAAGTGAATTTATAAATTTGATGGGCAGTGTTACAAGGAGAGGAAAGAGACTGCACATGAAAATGCTGCGGCTTCTCCTACTTTTTTAAGTTTTTAAATATTAACCCCATGATTCAGGCACTTGCTGCTGTTCCTCCAAATGTTTCAGCCTTCCAGAGCAGCAGCTTCTGGAGCACACCGGGGATGGCCACAGCCACACCTGTAGCTGGGCAGGCCACCCCCGCTGCAGGGCATCTGCGGGGCGATGACAGTCCTGGGGGCTGATGTCTTCACGGGAGATCAAAGGAATTCTTGAGGGGTCAGGAAAGGATGACATGAGGGTCGGACAGCTGTACTGCTTGAGAGCCTTTCAGGCAGGTGATCCACTTACACTGTCATTTTTGGTCTGTGTCAAGCAAGCATTTTTTTTCTTTATCAAGTGGCTCTGGCTCAAAAAATGCCTTCACATTACATGGGCAGCTTTTAGCTGAGTGCTTGGCAGCTGGATTTTTGGGTAAATGGGATCTGCAAGAACTGTGAAAGGAGCCAATGTGCTTCCACTGGCAGGCAATGGCTTCAGAAGCCTTGCAAAGGGGTGTGTTTGTTTACAGGTGATTACTCCTCTATAAAGCAAGAATTTATTGGTTGATTTAAAGGACCTAAGTGCTGAATGACTTCTCTGAAATTACTGATTTCAGTAGAAACTGCAAGGATTTTCTCAGACTCCTTAAGCATTTCATACAGAAGATTTAATTTCAGTGACCAATCTCAAAGGCCTTTTTGCTTATCCCTCTATAAAAAGTCAGTCTTGGTTGAGTATGACATTTCCACCACAAAAATGTTGCCAATTCACTACCTTCTAAATCAAGTAAACCTCAGCCAGGACAAGATGATGGAAACCTGTCATACAACCTGAGAGTTTACTGAATGCAAAGTCTGGTTCTGTCCAGCCTCTGCTACTTCACTTGCAGAGAAAGGAGTTTGTTTCAGATAAAGCTGCAATCATGCTTATGACCTAGGGTTTTTTAGAAAGTTGTTGAAAAGCCAAACAAAAACACAATTAACTTTAAAACACCAAAGCAACACGAACCACTAAGACAATGTTTAGAGAGAACACAGTCATTATTTAAGTACTGTTTATATTTCTATGTCATGGCAAAGCTAGCATTCAACATTACAAAAATCATGGAGTGGGAGGTGGGAGTCAGGAGTGGGCTATAAAGTCTGCTTCAGAGCTCTCACGGTTTCAGCTTCCTGATAACTTGCCATTGCTATTCAGAGATGTGCAAAATTTTCACCTGAAAACTCTAAACCAGCAAAAGCTCATTTAGTTCAATTTAGATATAATTTTAATTGAATCTGGGCTTATTTCTGCTTTCAAGTAGAAGTCACAAAGAACTCATCAGTTGCAACACAATTGCTTTTTGAAAATTACCATCACCATCTTTTGTCTCTCTTCCTGCTCTGCTCAGCTGGTTTGTGTGTCTTTTGAGACCTTAAAAGAGAACCAAAGTCATAGGGAAATAAAAGCAGCAGTTACTTTAGTTGAGGTTGCCAGCCCTGCTCTGAGACCCTGCCATGAATTTTAAAAAAAGCTAGTAGCCCACTGAGCATCAGGAAGAGAGAGCTTAGAGTTATGTATCTGAACACTTTGAACTTAAAAGATGTTTTATGCAGGAGTGGAAGATAGCTGCATTTCTGCCATTTACTTAATTTCAAAATAAATCTACTATCTAGGGTAAAAACGTAACTTTTCTTATACTGCTAAAAGCAAAGTGACATCTGAAAAATATTACTAGCCAAAGGCCAGATTCTTTAAATATTTTGCAATAACTAATACTATTATGGCTACTTATGTGAGTATTCTTGTCACAAGGGTGACAAGTTTAACTTACCCACATGTGTTTCAGGGGAACTCTTTGCTAACAGTCACATAAGACAAAGCTAAAACACAAAACCTTTCATATATTTTAAATGGGTGCATGTGTCACTAGAGACAGAATTTGCCCCTAGCTGAGGGCAACTATAATCCATACACTGGGGTGCTTAAATCATTTAGATCTCGAGTTTAAGCAGCGTCTTCTATCAAACACAGATCCATGTTGCTTTATCAGCTCATTGCTGCTCATTTCAGGACTGTAATTTCAAAGAACACGGATTTTCCTTTGTACCCATTCCAATGTCTAATTTTTTACATCACCTTCTTTGCTTTCATTTTATTCTCCACCTACACACTATCTGGCAAGTCCCCTGACACAAACACCCTGCTAGAGCTGATCCAGTATGCTCAGACAGGGAAAATAATATCATCACACACACCCCCGAAAAAAAAAACCAAAATCTGAGAAACTTAGGGTATGTATAAGCAAAGACAACTGATCTGAGTGAGTCCTCCTGATGCTAATCTTACTGCAAATAATATGCAGGGTACATGAGAAAATGTCAAATCCATGCCACCTCACAATTGCTGGCTTTCACTCCAACTTGAAACTAATCCAAAGGAAAAAATACAAAGGGAAGGCTGCAAGTTTGATCATTATTTCGAAAGTTTAAAGGAAATAAAAATGTGGCTCCCTTGAAACTACGTTAGACATGTAATCTCACAAGCTCCCAAAATAATATCAATGTCTACAGCTATTAACATTTATAAGTGCACAAAAGAATGCAATTAAAACAGGTTACACTGAAATAAAATAATTCCAATTAAAATGTAAAGAAATGCCTTATACAATATAGAATGTTCTATATTCTTATTCAATATAGAATTATCTTCAAAATTAGAATTTTGCGATTAATGAAATAAATGTAAACTCTCATGGAAAAAGAAACATTTCCGAAATGCTTCAGACTTGAATCCAAACATCTTGTCAGAGCAAAGTATTGGTGTTTTTAACACAATCTTATTCCACAGAAGTTAAACTAAGGTGTCTCCATTCAAAAAAATCAGCACATAAGACACTTTCAGTTTTAGCATGAAAGGTGTGTTTACTGCAAACACAGAAATGTAAAGGAAAATTAAATGGTAAAAAAGGTTGCAACAGTTTTAAGGATTTATTTTTAGAACTTGTACATTGGAGACCTGCTAACCAGAAAGTCTAGTTTTCATACACAGCACACATCAGCGTTTCGCCTCTTTTGCCAAATGGATGTTGCTGCATGTTTCCAATCCCTAGAAAGTTTTATAAAGGCAACATGAACTTTACATGACTGCTCTCCTCTGCTTTCCATTCCTTGCCAGGTCCCATCCTGCCAAATCCCTGGAGCCCACCACCAGCTCCCAGCCGTGGGGAACACGGTGCCGCGTGCTGCCGGCCCGGCGTCCCGCCTGCGGGAGCTCTCAGCGCCCACAGCCACTTGCAGGGCAGCGAGAACCACTCACCAATGTGCACAGGATGAGGCCCTTAATCACTAACAGTTCTTCTGGAAACTCTAGCAGAGATAAAAAGTACAAAGACACTGTTGGTTCCAGTCCCCTTATTGAATTTTCATTGCTCCTTTTATTGTAACTATGAATTCCGTCCATAATGTCACGTGTTCTTTGTTCTCCGGCCTGATATACATTTTAATACCCAGAGCAATATCTATGCAGAGACTAAGCGTGTTCATGTGTAGGAGAGTTAACACTTCACTACAAACATGGTTATAGTTATAGATTAAAAGCAACACTTTCAGTGATTCTACAGCTTAATATTTCCAACTCCCATCTCCTTCTGAAAGTTCTCCTCCCCTCCTCCTCCTAGCCCCCACCCCCCAAAAAAATCGCTGCACAAGAAATGCTGAGCATACAAATTATGTCACTGACATCTGGAAAGAGACATGACTACCCAAGTAAAAAATAAACCCAGCGGAGGTCATGGCTTTAACAGACTGTCGCTCTATATTTAAACTGATTGATTCATACAAAGACATAATTATAGAGAACATTGGAATCAGCAGCTCCCAGCACTCCGGATTGCAGGCACAATTGTGTTTACAGGAACTATATTATAAAGACTACATCTGGCATAGGCTAATTGATACACTCAATATTATGATATACAGTAATTTAAACTTAAATTGTGAATGTCTACTTATTTTCCTATCTAGATAATAACAACTTTCTTTCAACTATACATGATCATCTATGATTTTGCAGGATATTCTTTGCATAAAATCTATTGGTTATGCAAATAAAAGGCTTTGGAGAATAATGTACAGTAACTAATTTGTATAATCAGTTTCCCTCAATTCAGCATGATAATGATATGTAAAGCACATCACTACAGACTGCCTGTGAAATGAATTCTGTCTTAATATGCTAGTCAACTAGCCACTCGACCTTTGCACAGGCTCACTGTAAGAGGAGCAGAAAAACCCACACACATTCTTTCAATTTCTAAAGGGAAATTCGACTCTAGCCATAGAACAAAGAACGAAGAAATAGAAGTAAAAGAAAATCAAAGAAAAAGTGATTTGGATTCAAGGGGATCAGATGTTTCATTTATTGCAGGTTGGAGACCTTCAATCAGTCAAATGAAAGACACATTTGTATTAAAATACCTACAAGGCAGAGAGAAAGCCTTGATCAGGTGTATTAGATTTAAGTTACAGCTCTCTTGCTGAGAGATGTGAACCTACCTTCCAGTCTATCTGTTCTCAATATTGAAGGTTTTCTGTGTTACAAACATTAGATGAAAGGTAGCTTGCTTGCCTTCCCACGTATCTGCTGGATATTAACTGTACATTTGAGGCACACACTGCAAAGAGATGTGAACTTGGTGTGCACCACAAACTCATAGAAAGGGATGTTGAAACCATGTCTGGGATGTGACCCAAAGTGCAGGGGGAGGTTCTCCAGCAGAGCAGCCACAGCTCCATCAGTCTCTGAAAGCTGGTGCTTCCCAAGGTAAACCTCCTCTTTGCTTTAGTGCAAAACTGAGTTTGTACTGTGACAGGGCTGTGAGCCCTGTTACACAGGTGGAAAAAGCAACACCACAGGAAGAGCCCCTGCCCTGGTTCCTGCTGTGTGAGGACAACAGCGTTTTGTTTCACTTCTCATTACATACTGTGCAGCTGGTAACAAAAGCCAAGCCTTGACCTCCTTCCTCACTTTTCACACCATCCCTTCCTCACAAAAACACCTTGAACCCACTGTGCTTGCCCAGACACACAGAAAAGCATCAAGCCTGATGGCTGAGGTCGGCTCATCTGCAGTGCTAGGATGATAGTTTTGTTTAGATTGCCTGGAAGATGGTCCCAAAGTGTTTTATAAATTGATTACCAATGCTTGTAAAATACTGAACCAACATGAATTCAGCATAATTCAACCAACATATGAACCAACAGAATTCAAAAATATATTATTAATGGGTCCTGCTAAGAGTAGTTTTTGGTTTTGATTGAACTCTGACAAAGACAGGTTCAGTCCAGAGGAAATATTCTTCAGAGAGACAGAGGCTCTATTACTGCTGGTTACATCACTCATCTTGATTTGTGAAACCCAAGTCCAACATTTCCTCTGAGTTACCCAGACCAAGGATTTGAACCTGGGTCCCTCCCAGCAGTGTCAATAATTCTGGTCACTGAGGCGCTGCCTCTTCCAGCAGGGAAGCATCTTCTCTCTTTTACTTTGTCCCAAGGTAAGGAAATTACAAAGACCACATACCATAGAAAAATTGTTCCTCAGCCTGTCACGAGTTCACACAGACCCCACATGCTGGCACAGTAGCAACTAGGAGTTACTGATGGAGTGGACTGTGCATAAGCCTCACACACAAGTACTGATCATCTCAACCCAAAGACAAGTTCTTTCTGCCATTATAAAGATCATTTCAATAATTTAATAATAAGATTAATCCCATATGTCCCCAAACTAGGTCCTTTGGCAAGAGAAACACATCACACAAATAACTCATATGTACAAGTTTTAGAGAGACTGTTTCACCAGGAAACAGCTTCCACACGTTGTTTCTCAGGGTTCCCTGTGAAGTACAATTATTGCATTCCACAAAGTAAAACACCAAAAATAGAGTCTTAACAGATCCCAATTTTAAATATTACCTTCTGATATCCAACCAACTTTCTAAACAAGCCACTAAAACTGATTTCTGCTTTCATGTATGCATAGCTGCAGATACTGTGTAGTAATATGAAAATTTTAAAGCCATCCTGCTTGTTAAATAAACTCACTGTAAAGTTTAGCTGATTTTTCATTTACACATCCATAGATTTTCCATCAGTCCAGAAGAAGGGTTATTTTTCTTTTGTTTCTTGATCTTTAATACTTACTTTTTAAATAAAAATATTCTCCCACTAATATTTGAATAATGCTGTATATCAGTGCTATTTGGTCTCTGTTTTGGAGCTGCTCAAAGGGTGAAAAGGCATAAACAGACAGAGGATTTAAATAAAACATGTTTTCCTTTTATTACAGCTATATATATATTTTTATTATCATTGAACAGAGGACCTATAATAGTACAGCTTCCCTGGCTCAATGGCGGAAATCTACACAAACGTTTGTATCCTCCTTATGTATGATAACACATCACAGAATTTCACCAGTGGATTACGCAGCAGCACCATGTGCACAGCAGTACAGCTGATAGTCTAAGATAAATTCTGCACCTCAGATATGATATTTCATGTACAGTTAAAATCTGCTCAGAAGGAAAGGAGCTATAAGGCAAGGCTCCCTTTTTAACACAGTGAACAAAAGTCGGAATATTGTGCCATGAATTCCATCGGGGTTTCATTCTATTTATAGTGAAATCTCTTTCAGTGTATGAACATTTAATGGTTTAGCTTGATATGTCTTTTTTCCATTTACAAAAGATCAAACCACGAATTTCTCTGTCTAAAGAGCTTTGTATTTGAGGTGAGTGGAAGTGGCCACAGAATAAGAACATACAAATTCTCCATGGAGTGCACAGGGGCACAGCGACCCTCTGTTACCCTGCTGTGTTTGAACCAAAACACAAGATGGTAGCGAGGGTACTGCCTTGCCTTTGGGAGCTCGGTGCACTGAAAGGAGTGTTTATCAGCCTCTTTCCTGCTATGCATGTTCACACCATCTCCACAGTGCTGAAGAGCTCTTACCCATAACTGGGTGACAAAGGGAGAGGTGGTAGGTCATTGCTATTGCTCCCCCAAACTGTAATACAGAAAGCAGTGACATGCCACTGAGACAGGGAAGACACAGACCAGTACAGAAAAGCCAACACACTCTCCCCAAGCCATACAAAAGGCAGCTCCTAGCACGATGTGACAAAACCCTTGTTTGGAAATAAATACAGAACAAAAGGTGCTTTTTTATGAAATGAGATTTCTCTGGAAGCCCATTGACCTCAATGGTGCATGTCTGAGCCTCAGTACTGTCGTTACTACACAAGCACCATTCTTAGAAGTCTGGGCACTGACGGTCACGAAGGGAAAGCATTGCTGTGCTGGTGCTGCAGTGGAGGGACAGGCTTGTCCCCAGGCTGAGATTCAGGGTTCATTGCCATCACCTTCTCCCTCCCTGAACAGGAAAAGTCAACCATCTCCTGGTTTCAGAAGCAGCAGAATGTTTGAGGGAAGATTGTACATTTGGCAACTTTGCTTGATTCTCATCCCAAGGGAGAAATCTGCTTCCACCCCACATGGACATTGATTGCTAGAAGGATGCTCTCATAAACAAAATGCTGCAGGCCATGTAATCTTCAGCCTTCCCTTTCTCCCCAGCTTCCAGCAAGCCAAATGTAATGCATGAAACACCAGGGATGTAAGCTGGCAAAATGTCCTCAAGTGCAAAGGAGATGTGTGAAAACATATAATCTACAGCAACACGAACCAGCAATTCTTGCTAATCTGCCTGCATTGTTTCAGGGATGCAGATAAATGTTAAGGATGGAATAATCGTTTTCTAATCACAACTTGCCAAAATAGGGCAGAATGATAGCTCAAACAAACAAAATCTACCATTTAATCTACGGCAAAACCAATTTCTTTTTTTATTGAATATTAGTGACTTTCAGGAGACTGTAACCTTACACATGCCTCCAATTTTTGGTAAATAATCACAGTCATCTTTGCTTTGATATAGAATATGTGATAAGTAGGAAATATTTTCCAATTCTAGTTTGTTAAAGCAGAAGCCAGACTTTCACCCATGCCAAACTGTTGTATCAGAAGATCATCTCAGAAATATCTGGAACTTTTTATAATCTAAAGTCATTAGTTAGACCACATTATCGTCTCATTTGTGACCATTTTGAAAACATAATAAATTGAAAATTAAATAACAGTATCAGAACCTACGATATAAGGGATTTTAGGCCAAAGCAAATTAATTTAAATCTTAAGAATAAATGAAGGCCTTACTATTGCAGAAGAATGCTGCCACCACACTGCAGAGCAGAGCTATGAGATGCTCTCACGTCACTGCCACTTCCACATACAATGTCACATCTCCTGTACGTAAGAGATACGTTGCATAATGTTACAGATGGCACAGCTCATAACAGCCAGGATTACATTTAATAAAAGCAGATGAAATGCTTATCACTAGATTCAATGATTTTCCATGCAAGGTGACCCAAGTTTCTTTTTTCTGAGCCCTACCATGGTAAGGTTTTCTTGCTGTAGAAAACAGCTACATATAAGAGAGTAACTGTTAGTATGCATTGATGCCAATCCCTACAGACATCTGCTGTAAATCTACATTCATAAATGTTTGAGTTTACAACAAACTGGATCCTCGGTGTCACTATTTTATTCACTTTCATTGTAATTATTTCTGGGACTATTTTTGTTCATGTGAATGCTGGAGCAATGGCTGCTAGCTTCACAAATCATTATTCATATAGGTACTTCTTATATGAGCATCAGGGGTGCTCTTTACTTTTGCACTATCTCCAGTTAAAACATTGTGAACGAGGCAAAGGAACTGGGAAAAAACCATGTAGAAACACTCCCTTCTTCCACTAGCCTGGACCTTCACCCTCAAAGAGAAAAAGCAAACCACATTTTTTATTAGCAAACCATAACCCAGAATGTATTTATGCAATAACTGAATTGTTATACAGAAAACAAACACATTTCTGAAATCAGACCCCTCAGGTTTGTACCTGGTGAGGACTGTGTTTGGTGGCTGGACTGCACTCAGGGTTTGCCACACAGGGTTTGCCAGTGCCTACAGACACACACACACACACACACACACACAGAGGCCCCTGCTCCTCTAGGTACTACACTGAGTGTAAAATCTCCCACACGTATAATGCCCAGATTTTCAAAACAACAGATTAACCATAGCAGAGCATTTTATTCTTGGGCACACACTGATACAGCTGCTTTTTTATAGCAGGCCTGTGGTGAAGGCACAGAAGCAGTAAAGGTGTAGTACAGAGTGGTGGAAACAGGCCACAAGGCCAAGGCCATAACTGTACTCACACAGCTCTGGGTATTTTCCAAAAAAAACTCTGAACTGAACACTCCCCCAGCCTCCGTGAGGTGCAGCATGTACCAGTGACCTTCTACCAGCCACCTCTGGGCACTCCTGAGGAAGGAACAGGCTTGGGAAGAAGCTTTGCCTCAGGGAAGGTGCAGGCTCTGGCCCAGCCTCCCTGCTGCCCAGACTGAATATTTTATATTTATTTCTCTCCCCCTTCCTTTGCGGTGGCAGTTGTAAATCTACCTTTCTCAAAATCCAATAAAAAATTAATTGAAAAGAAAAAAAAAAGTCATTTCAACCCCAACAATAAAAGACCAATTGACTTCTCAATTTTCCAGTGGGCAGGAGAAGAAATCAGGCATACGCAGGGAGAAACTCAATTCTCCAAAGCTCTCCCCCTTCAGGAGCTCCAGCCCCACTGTCTCAAGGGTGCTGTGTCCCCTACTACTCGCTCAATTCCAGCTGGGTATTATTTTTTCAGCTCCGAGGGAAGCAAGAATTCATTCTGCATTATTGATGACTCGCACTCAGCTGCTGCGAGGGCCTTTGGTTCAGTGCTTCCCGCTGGCTGTCACTCATCCACACTCAGAGCTCCTGTTATGCTGGGGCAGGTGGCTCCTTTCCTCTCTCCCCAGACAACTCCTTTTCATATACAACCAAAGAAAACCAATGGAAACAAAAACTAGGGGCCACGGCATAAGGATGAACCTTGCTCCCATTAAAGCATGGTCCATGTGAACTCATGCCTTAAAGGCAGCAGGACATGAATGGACCTTGGAAAAGCTGAGGTTCAGCACCACAGGGCAGTCGAGATGTATTTCAGCTGATCCCTCTTGCTAGCAAGTTAAACGTAGTGTCGAGCCTCAGACCATGACAGAAACAGTCTGAGGCAGACTAAGTTTTTTAAATTGTTCTGAAAGAACGTATGTGATCTCAGAAACAGCAAACCCTGATTGAGTACATGCCAGGGCAGGGGTAGAACACATGCTCCTCACAGGGCCAGATTCATCCTNCACATGCCAAGTGCCAGATTCATCCTCACAGGGCCAGATTCATCCTTTCCTCTTTCTGCTCTTTGCTCTTTTCCTTCCTTGGTTGTTTTGTGGATTTTACTTTCCTTTTTCTCCATCCTAAACAATTACTTCATTTTCTTGAGGAAATCTTGGCACTGACCAAATACAGATCCACACATACCTAGAGATATGGAGGCTGTACAGTAATAATGAAGCCTCAGTGTTTCAGGTAAGGATGTTGGATGCCTGAGGTACATTTAATTAACAAAAAAGCACTACAGATCTGGTCATTCCCAACAAGAATTGGCATCCATAGCCACCAACAGTGCAAAATACATGTACAGTTTTGCAGAAACTGCTTCTGCCCGTCAATATAGAGCCGAGTTGCAAGTTGTAGAGTAGCTCAAGTCCACAAGCTCAAGTCAAGATTTCACAGATGACTCTTAACCCACTAATTTCTCCATGCTGACTAGGACATGCCTACTTGCTGAATCAGTGCTTTGATCCTACCATGTAACTGTTTACAAAGAATTATGCCAGTTTCCTTGGTTCTAAGAAAAACAAAACTCATAGTCATCAGCAACTTTGCAGAACGTGTTCAGAACTAAAAAACAACTATAATAATATATTTGGTTTATTCTAAATTAATTGAGAGAAACCTCAAATTGATTTTCATGATAGAGGTCTAGCATGAGGAGTGGTTTCTTCCATGTGCTTTTACATATTTCTAGGAAATTTCGGGACGCAAATCCTTTAATAAGCTGTAGATATGTAGTATTCAGGCAAAGTGTTAGATCAAAAATTTCAAAGTACCAAAGTAAGGAAGTCGAAAATTCAGGTTCATACTTTTCTCCCTCCTAGAGCTAGAGGGCTTGAATCAGCAGCTCCCCTCCATTTGTAATAGCGCAAGAAAAACCTTTTAAGCATTCTGCAATTGTCTTTATGAGTGCATATATATCAGCTAAAACTGTCTCTGTATTATTTACAACCATGAATGCAGAATGGTAACAACAGTAGAAGCTCTCCTACTTGTTCAATTTGTGGATGTTCTACATAATTGATTTCTAAATATTTAGCAATGACTGTTCAATAAGGCTTGTATATTTTTGCTTCCCCACCCCCAATACATTCTTCGCATCATCTGTGCAATACCTCAAACAGTTTGTGACTAACCTTTGAACACCTCTGTTCAAACTTCTTACATTATCAGTTCTAACCATGCCCCTCAAACTTGCCCAAAACAGAGAGAGGCAGGAGTTGTTTGAACTGTTCCCTGAAAGACAGCAATTTAAAGAAACTTTACAATGAAATTCTATCTTAGTCCAACAGTTTCAATGATTGTGAAAAAAACACCTAAAAAAAAAAGTTCAGCAATTTCACACAGTGGAAAACAGCCCAGGGCACAAGAAAACTAAAACCAAACAGTTTGCCTTCAGTGCTGTAGACTGTGTTCAGTAAAAACAAAAGATCAAACAAGTTCTGTAATCATTATATAAAGCACATTTGCTATGGCATGTGAAGAAAACATACTTCCTTCCTAATACTAATTAACATTAGAGAGTTGTGGGCTGAAATATGGGATAAAAATAGCTGTTTAAACTAATCACTCAGCAAGATGTAAATGTTACATATAAAGTATACCTAACGGGTTTGAATATTTATCCCAGAAGTAAAGAAAGCTTTCACTACTCATGAATTATAAAAGTTTCTCTTCCTGCCTCACTGCAACAATGTATGGACTTCTTACAAGTATGTGACAGCTCTTCATAGAATGTCTACAGTTTTCCTTATTTGTAAGTATTTAAATATTTTTGGAGCAGCCAAAGTTGTGGGGAGTGAAGGAAAGCATGAGCAGGAAACGTAATATTGTATGAGCAGCACAAAGACATTCCAGCTGCCTAAGCCATGCTGTGACTGTCAGTCAATGTCCACATTGGAGGGTTGCTGACAATGCAGGGAAAAGCCCACAAATTACTTCACCTGAGCAGCACTTCCATACCCCTTCAAAACATGTTACCAAGGCACACAAACCAGCCAGCTCTACATAACAGGGAATGATATCCTCAGATCTATCTTTGCTTCTCTGAAATTATTTCTCCTTTCATATGTGCTTCATCCTTCCACAAAGGAATCCTGGCAAACACCATCCTTCTTGTCACCCCTAGTTATTCCTTTGCCTTTCCCCATCCTACGGTTTCCCCGCTGCCACCAGCACTAGTGTTCAATGGTTCCTCATGGATAGGAGCCAGCACTGAACAGAAGGTGTTGAATGACCAGCACGATACAGAGCAGACCACCGAAGCCTCCGAAATATTTATAACTATAAACTATGTTAAAAAGTTCAGGAAGCCAAATGTTATTGAAATAATATTTCAATAGTTTCCTAGCAACAACATTTCAGATGTTTCCTAGTAATTTCCCCTAGTGAGAATTCCAGGTAGGATAACAACTGGAGAAAAAGTGTTGAAATGTGCAGTGCTTAAGCATTGCACAGTTGAAAAATCAACACATTCCTGTCTGTTTAGAGGTACTGTATTTCCATTGTCCAGGAATTTTGAAGCACCTGTTGAGCTCTGTGTCTAATACAGACAGCAATGAAATATGTGCCTGAGTAACAACAGTGTTCTGCAGGACTCAGCTGAAATTTATCAGTGGAGCACATGGATACATCTCTGAGATCACTGCCCCCCTCATGCCATACTTGGCTGCTTTGGGCAGGATTCAGGAGTGCTTATTTATCCAGTAGAAAACTGGTCACAACAAGATACATTTGACACTGGTTACAGCAGGCTACATGAAGACAAGACTCTCTGTTGGGTGCTACGCTAATGAAAAATTAAGTGGTGGGGTTTTCCTTCATCAGTCAGAGGGAACAAAACACTCCTCTGAGCAACTCCTTTAATCCCAGTCAGATCCCAAACTCAAACTACCTGGCACACTCCAATCTCCTGCTGTAAGTGTCACAGGAGTAGAATTTCAGTCTGTAAAGACTAAATAAATGAAAACAGCCCATAGGAAACAGAGTACAACCCCAGACAGCATGTTCTCTATGTCATCTTCCAGGACTCTGTCAGCAGATACTTTAGACCAAGGGAGCAGATGAGCAGGAGCTCTGATGTCAAATCTTATGGATCAGAGACTTAACCTGATAGAAAGGGAAAACTATTCAACATCACTGTTCTAAGGTTACTCTAAACGGACAAGGTAATTCAAACAATCTGGTCATGTAAACTGAGTCACAAGGCTCCTAGGCCAGCCAAACCACCCTCACCACCATCCTCCCCACCCACCCTGCCTCACAAAGCAAAACCAAAATCACTGAAATTTAAAAAGCAGTTGGGCATAACGAGTCCTAAGCCTCCCCCAAGAAAAAATCATTTCACTGAAAATGGAATTGTTTGGGGCAACACAAACACCACCTCTACTCCATCTTAAAACATGATTCATACCACTAAGTGCTTCGTTTCCCTCTTGTAGCATGAAATGTTTGGACTTCTTAAAAGGGTCATATTGAATTAACGGGTTCACCTTGAAACCACACAGTGGAAAAAAAAAGCTGTGTGCCAAACAGGGCTCCAGAGGGGACCAGCCTGCAAGAATGCAATTCTCTCCTGCTCAGTAGGAAGAACAAGTGTTGTGACAACCTTTAAATGCTCAGGTCCAAACCACAGACCTTCTCCCTTGTTCCTTTCAGCTTGCAGCAGAGCTTCCAAAATGTGCAGGCTGCATTGTGGGCACCAGGAAGGAGAGCCCGCAGGGGAGCACTGGGGGAGCTGCATATCTAACCACAGACATACTGCAAGGATCAGCTGTCAGAGACTGGTTATATGGCTGTCACAGCTCATTGGATTTCTTTGTCTTCATCCACTGTAAAGCATTTTAAAGACAGCCCTGTGTTCCCGTGTCTAAAAGTATTTGGTAAAGCTCATCTCTTCTAAAGGGGAGGGAGCAAGAAACAAACTCAAAATCCTTACTTAAAATAACCTTAAATAGTAGTTTTCTCCAGAGGAGTAGAGAACAAGTTACGGAGAGAGTGACAGTGGTGCTAACACATTATAAGGATTCAGTTTTCACATGTGACCTATTTGGTGCATTTTCTCTGTCCTGTAGTGCACGGGGAGCTGGAAGTGCAACAACAGATAAAAGATATGGCTTTACACTGCTGAAAAATGTGAGCCATTTCAGCTTCTCTTGCACAACTGTGAGTAGCTCACACATAGAGGGAAGATTCTTCCAGCAAAAGGAACCCAGTCCAGAAAGCTCTTCTGAGGAGGAATTTTTTCCGAACTATAACGTAGAGCATCACTTATGAAGAGTCCCTCAATAAATACTTTGTAGAAAACACCCACTTGTCTCTCTTCTAGGGTCTGAGGTTAATCTAGTGAGCTGATTTCTGAGACCAAAGCCAGGCAAAGCCTCAGGAGCCTCACACCTTACAGCAGGAGCACCCGAGATTTCAGAGTGCTTGCTGTATTTCACAGAATACAGAATAAATTAGAAGCGGAATTCCAATATGGAAACAGGCTGACTCAAAGGGGGCTTGGCCATCTATTTTGTAGTGCAAGTAGATATACAGGATGATTATTACTGGGGGTTTTGTGTGTGTACTTGTGTAAAACATGTAGGTGCTTTAAGAAGCATCTTCCTTCCCCAAGATCCATCATGTTGATGATAAATATCACGGAGACTTCAAAAGTCTCATCATGGTCCATGATTAAAAGAACAAGTAGTAGAATAAGATTTTCATTAACAGAGTCTGCTTCTAATGTCATCTCTCCATGTGCTCCAGTACTGCACATCCCACGTTCTCTCTGGATCAGCTGAGACAATGCTGCAACACCTCCTTGCAGGAGGGACGAGGCTGCCATGCATCGAGAGCCCTGTACTCCCCAGGGAGCTTTTGCAGAGCTGTCTGCTCAGAGCAGAGCAAAGCACTGACACTGTGAAACGGCAAACGAGTTCTCACTTGAGAATCCACGAGGGGAGGTCTCAGGTGCTGCCGTTGCTTCAGAACAAAAAGGTAAGGGGGATGGTATTATTTGCTTTATACCAGGAGCTTACTCGTCCGCTGTGCAAGGAGCAATATAAACATGAAGAGCAGAGCCCTTGCCCCTAGGAGTTTATGATCCAAGAAAAAAACACAAGGGACACCAGTGTGGAAAAACAGGAAAAACAGGATACAGAAGCAAATGCAAGCAAAGCTGGTCAACCTGGCTGGCACTGCTCACAGAGCATCCACAGCCTGACCACTCAAAGTTATTCCAGAGAGAGAGAGAGTGCAATTTTCAATGCAGTACGATGGGAAGGTTTAAGAGAAGACAGATTTGTATCTTTTGAGGGAAATCCTCCTTAGTCTAGCTAGTCCTCACTCCACAACTATTTCTCCCATTCTGTCCTTCCACCTTATTTTTCCCTTAATCTTACCGTGCATTTTTCCTCCCACCTCAAAGAGCAAACCCACAAGGGAGCCAGATGTGCTGAACGTATGGATAAAGAGAGGCAATCTGCATGACAACAAGAACCATGTGAAATAATCTCATTTTCCCCATCTTGCTTCTATTTTTTCCCAGTGGAAAGAAATAAAATATAGACCTAGTTCAATGTTTGTTCTTTTCAAAGCAGTTCCATTTTCTTTCATTCCTTCCTCCACCTTTCAGGGTTTGGATATAATATATGGCTCTACAAATACTTCCCATCCACATACATGTATGCATTACTGTTCTGCAGCTATATTGCAAAGATCTTTTCTCTCCAAATGATATTATTAGGAGCAAAAGAGAAGTGCCCCCCCATGGTCAAGAAAATAATCTGTTGTTCAAATTATAATTATTCTATATAAATGGAGTCCCATTAGTTCCCCTGTAAGCACAGTGTAAGCCCAAATAACTCAGTAGCAGCTGTTTTGAGAGAGAGTGAATCATGAAGGGAGAAAAAAGAAAATTATTTGTCTGTTAACTCTAAAAAAAGATGATTCTCTTTTGATCTGTGTTCTTAGAAGCCCATAGGAGATACTGAATACAGAGATAAGGCTCTCAGTCAGGATATTTGGATACACAAATATGTATCTAAATATCTATCTTAACCTAGACCACACATTCCTCTAAAGAACTGATATTTTCTCTCATTATATAACAAATGTGGTTCCCCAGCTTCCTACACACAGAGATCGGAAACTGGAAGTAAAGGGAATCTCCACAGAGAAGAGTTTCACACAGGAGATGCCATCTTCCCAGTTGTATTGACAGTGAAGAGAGGAAGGTGCTCAAGAACCAGAACAAATACTAAAGCTTAAGTTCAGGTGCTCCAAGTGGTCTCTGGAAGACCTTCTCTCTTTGCTGGTTAGGGAGACTGGATTTTGCCAGTACCCTGCAACCATCACCGTGGACTGTTAAGCACCAAGCACCTATATAAATCTGGCCTCAGCTGTGGGTGCTGAAGACCTACAAATGCAGCCAAAGAAAATATGGTCTGCTGGAGCTGACCCAAAGTCAGCTGAATCAAGTTTTGGACCAGCTTTATGAATTTTTGTTATAAGATGTAAGAAACAACCTTCCCCTCGTGCTGTGCACCATGCAAATGTACCCTGAGAGAGAGCCAGCACTGCAAGGAGCCAGCAGGCTGAGGAGGGATGGAAAGGGGAGAGAGTTGTGGTCACAGCATATGGGTTGCAGGGCCATGAACAGGAGACAGTATTTATTTAAAAAGCAATTAAACATTAGAATTTAGTGCCTCTGATAATTTTACTGTTACCAATGTGCTGCTTCTACCTCCAGCCTACTTTTTTCTGTTCATCGTTCAGAACAGACCACCACTGAAGTTGTCATTTTAAAATACTCTCCACTGTGATTAAACAGCTGCTGCAGTCAAGTAGTTCTATCTTCTATCAAAGTTTGTAAATCACAGTATTTTAGAAAGATGCGAAAAGCAAATAATCTGGTATATAATAGTTATTTGATTTCTTACATGTGTGTAGAAAAAATAAGCACATTAGACCTCTAGCCTTTAATTAAAAAATAGTTGGGGGAAGGGAATAATATCTTAATAAATAACATCTGACCAAAAAGTATTTAGTAAATTATATCCTAAGTGTGGCCAAAAACTGTAAGATTTACTGCAAGTAAATCATTATTGCTATCTGAGTCTGAATAGCTTCCATCTGATTTCTGTATGGAAATACACTCCATGGAAGCACAGCCTTGAACTTCAAAGGACATACAGGATGCTACTAATTTCTCTATCTGACAGCGTGATGCAATGTTTGGATTTGCATCTCTGCACTTCAAAGTGTGGCACTCTCTAGATAAGGTCCCCATTTATTTTGACATGGATTCACAGAGGTGAACAAGAAAGCAGCACCCAAAACAGATAGTAACTTCCCTGCCCTCCACCCCCTCCAGAAAAAAAAAAACACAAACAGGAAGAAACCTGCTCTGTTTGCTTCTCTCTGAATTCAGTAATGCCCTGGAGACCAAGGATTACAGAGGAAGAGTACAAGTCATGGTTGTGGTACTTCAAGTAATCTCCAGTGTCCAAAACACAGTGTCAACATATGGTACTCAAATGCAGACTTGGAACGTCTTTGAAGTAATATTGAATCTGACTAATGGTTAAAATGCAGACCTAGCTGCCGTTTTTTCTTTGTTTCATTCTGAGGTTGTCAAAATTTCAAGTAGGGCATCTAGATGGTAGTGCATCCTTATTCTGTGAATTACGTAGAATTTTATCTAAAAAACATCACCAAGATGAATTCTGATAGTCAGCTTTACTTTTTGCCAACCCAGAAAGCCAGGATCCTGCAGGATAATGACATAAAAGCTTTTGCCCTAATGACGTTATAATGACACTTAACAATTCATACCGTGTACAATGTCTCTCACATGTAGACCTATAGATAACTCTAAATGCTGGGATATGATCACAACTGCAATATAAATCTTACTCATTCCATCAAAATACACAAACAAATCTCCTGCAACTATAGCTCCTAGACCTGTTCTCACTTGCCTTGTATAAAACATCGAAGTATTTTTCAATACCAACAGTTGCTGACCAGGAGCACATAATTATTTATTTATAATTAATTAAGTGCTGATCATATTCAGTAAAAACATTTGTGAGAAAAAAAATAAATCTTACAAATCTGACAGAACAGAGGTATTGGGGAGCAAAAGTGCAAAAACCATCAAGCTGAAAATCCAGAAGTTTTGAAGCCTTGCATAATGCAGGTTCAAACAACTGCACCTGAAGTTACATAATGTAAGATACCACTGTCACTAAGGTTTGTAATTGTGAGTAATTACCAAGTATCCCATACCCTAGGTATATACTGTCCTTATAATTTAGTTTGCATAATATGCCACTACATGAAAAGGATTTTCTTTGTATTTAATCATCTTTGATTTTTTTTTCTTTTTTAAGGAAAAAAAAGGGAAAAAAATATCAAAGCTAACAGGACTCAGAAGACACGTGTAATATACATCATATGCAGATTTTTATTTCCCAATTCAGTTGGAGATCAACGAAGTATTTTGAAGTTTGATTAAGGCAGTTAAGCCTCTCAAAAGTTCCTGTTTCAACATTAAAAATAAGTTGTGTGGTACTGTTGTATTAATTTTTTTAAAAAGGAATAGCAAGTTTCATTTGCTCAATTAAAAGACAAAAACCCAAATTCTGTTCAAAGAGAGAATTCAAAATTAGAATGCTACTCCTTACTCATTGTGATTAGTTATCATTTGCTTCGTGTAATATTTACATACATTTCCGAATCCCTCGGTCCTTCCTTAAGCGAAAAAGGTCAGCAGGAGTTTTGACTATGTCCTTCAGGATCTGGCCCATATTGAATTAGAAACCTATATAATTCCAAACATTTTCTCCATTATATAGAAGTCTCGCATACTTAAGAAACTTCGTATTTAGAACGAATCTCAGAGCTTAAATGCAACTCGCATCTGGATTGTGGATTGTGCTTTATATTATACAATCTGCAGTTACTGGAAATGTTTGTATCCTTTACTGAGAAAGAATGATTCATTTCATAGAAATTTTCATCTGCTATTAATCTTCCAGGATATAGTTAGTGTTCTGATATTTTCAGATATTGTTTTATGGAGGGATTTAAAGTAGCTCTCCCTTGGCAGCCTGCAAGATTACTCAGTGATTATAAGCAACTCAATACTGTATGACAGCATTTCCATGCAAGGGACTTACAATCATGTTTCATTAATTCGGCTTGAATGAAGCCTCATTTCAGGCCTTGAGGAGCTTAAGATTTATGTGAAATTAATAACATAACAGATGTCTTCACAATTTGGTTCCTCTGAAAAAAACTGATTACTTTGAAAACTTCAATGCTTTAAAATGCAGACTGAGGGAGTTTTTACTCTAGGGTAAAGAGTTATTCGTTTATATCAACTGAATCTCGGAACTAAGTGGAATTTAAATGTCAGATTTATATTAAATAGTCATATTCACCATTATTACATGTAATAAACAAAAGCCTATTACTTTCATTAATAAGCAGTGTTGGACATTTAAACGAAAGCTTAGAGAGATAAAGTCAGCACCTTTGCTAAGCAGTAGGAGTGAGACACAAGGGAGGTAAAAGAAGAATATCCAGGAAGCACTGGTTTTTTTATCTTTGTTTCTGATAATTTAATCGTCTTTTCCTCATAGGAAAACAAAATGCATCTGTGCTCACACAAAACTCCCCATTTTATAAGAGTTGAAGCTGTCTCTTGTGGATCCATATGCCTAAGGCCAAATGCCTTCTTTCTTTCACAGGACACTTTAAACGCTGGGTTCTTTTTTTTTTTCATTTTTTTAAAAAATTCAATTCTTTTATCTAGGCTTCAACCACACTAGGTGCCTTGCAAGCTGAATTTTAACGCATGCATGAGCAAGGGGTTTATCTTTAAGGAAACTGTCTATGCGATTACTTCTCCAAGTCCAAAAAAAAAAAAATAATTGAAATAAAAATTATCTCTTAGCTTTGCTTTTTGATCCGATATGCTGAAGGGCGCGGGGAACAATGCATTTTTGATTCACACACTCAAGTACAGCTGATAGGATAGTCACTGTGATGGTTCGATATGCAAATGTGTTACATTAAGGGTTGAAAAATTGACACAGTGCAGGATATTACAGCTAAGACACTATCAGCAAAATCATAACAATTAGCTGTTTGATTGCTGCAGACACGGTTCATGCACCAGCCTCACATTTATAATGAGGTATCCCCGATCCCTTTCTTGTCTCACCCCACCCTCAGCACCATGTCCACATTGACACGATGCTTCGCCAAGAGGTAAGGGCTCCAAGATAAAGAAGAAATATCAAAAGCATTAGTATAAATTACAATTGTACATTATTAGCTATTTAATTACATGAGATATCAGAGTGGAGCTTGCTGATTTCATGCTTATGTTAAAAGTTACCATGGCAGTATTTCTCCCTTGCGAGACAGCATCAGGAATTATTGCTAGCACATGCTAAATCAGACAAAGCAATGTATTCTCGCCACATTCTCTCCCTGTCTCTCTCTAAGTTTAATACCGAGGAATTCCTTAGGCATCTAAAAAAAAAGCACATGTCTGGCATGGGGCTGTGAACCAGATCTGAATTTGGAGATAAAGTCAGCATCCTAGGCCTAAGGCAGGGGCTGCTGTGCTCACTGCGGAGGTGACTTGTTCTGCTCTCCATGAGGGACACCCGGTTTCCCGTGCACCAGCGCCCCCCTCCTCGCCCACACCCCCCCGAGGGATGGCATTAGCTGTGCCTCCAAAAACAGCTGCTTATCAGCTCCTCTGGAGGGACGAAGAAGCAGTGGGTGGCAGAAGGTTGTTGCAAGGAGGGGGGGATGAAGCAAGGAAGGGGGGCGGGGGGAGGAAGAGGACCAAAAAGAAGACATTAATACGGATGAAGGAAAAGGGGGGAACTGTGCTCTACCCAAACACGCATGCAGACAAAGGCCTGATCAAGCAGCTCACTTATTCACATGCCACTGATTCTGCCTTATTTACAAACATGCAAGATAATGCCTAAACACATCCAACAGTGCACCAGAGATAGAGGAAATCAAGGCTTTTTGGGTTTTGGTGTCTTGTTTCTTTCTAAAGAAGGGAAATCAGCATTTTAAATAACCATCTAAAAAATTCCTCTGTGATGAGATGTAACAAATGCTGGAGTTACACATGGAGTTTGTCCCACAAATTCCCCAGCTGGCACCATCCCCAGTGCCTGTGTGCCACAGCTATGCAAAGCCATCTTCAAAGGTGCTGGGATCACCCTAATCAGGCAATAGGGAACCATGTCGGCATGACTGGATCGGAAAGGCTTGAATTTAATGTTATACTTTCACTTTTCTTTGGTCTTCTGCACGAGGTCTCTATGGACTGTTTGGTTAACAAGGACAGGCACTGACAGATGTTGTCATGCACCATGGCAGAAACCTTTCTGCTCAGAGAAGATAGACTTAAAGCCAAATTAGCAATATAAACTGAATTGATTAATGAATCACAAAGAGCTGTGACGGCAAAGGCTCTCTTTAGCCCCGTGCCAATGAAGTGTTCTCACCCATGACATACAGGCCCTTTTCTGGCAGAAGTATGCTGAAGCACACCAGAAACCTCAATCAGATAGGAATCACTCATCGCTAAGCTGTAGACAAACAGACCTGAAGCTCCAGGTTTCATTTTACCTCATCTGTTTAGCAAAGGTTCAGTTGGGAATTTAAGTTGGGAAGAAAAAGTAACATAAAATTTATCACTTATTATGTTTAACATAGGAATGGTATGACCTCAGGTACCAGCTCCTTCATCAGTGGCAAGGAAGGATTAAAGTGCTTGAAGCTGTTGCTGGGATCAATCTGGCCCCAAAGAGGTTTGGATGATCTTTACTTAAAAGTCTTACCCTTACAGTGTGGCTCTAACCAGTAAAAGCACAGAACATTCTGAACAAAATCCTGGAAAGGATAGGGAGCATGAAAAGATATGAGAAAACCTAAATGCAGCACTCTCCTTTTTTTTATCCCACTCTAAAGTATTAATAAAAAATCCATGCACTTTTTGCAGTAACAAGGTCTAATTTTAAGGTAGTTTTTTACATTTTCCCATCTTTGAGCATGTCCATTGACAGCCCCAATGACTGAGTGCTGTTCCTGTGCTCCATTCTCCTTTCCTTCATCTACAGATTTCAAGTCACCTTTGTCTGGTGATGGTGGTACCAAACATACAAATTCCTCATAATTTCTCAGAGCAGTTTCACCTCTTTGCCAACCTTCTCTAAATTAAAACATCATTTACCACAATAGAACAATAAACCCAGTGTTTTAGAGAAGCTGGCTTTCAATGAAAAATAGAGTAGCAGAATACCTGGGAATTAGGGTAATTCAGGAGCAAGACAAAGCTTTCTGGAAGTGGCAAAAGCATCTAATGTGGAGAATGTAAAAACAAGCTGTAAACCCCTTTGCTGCCCATTTCCTGCAATACAATCTCCACGCTAATGTGAGAGTGACCCAGGAACTGTTATTCTTACACCAGGAAAGTTCAGAGGTCTCCAATTTTCCCTCTCCATTTGACGTTGGGCCAGGAAAAGTTGAAATTTTGATGAGCAGATAATCTTAAACCCCACGTTCAACTACAACACTCCATTTATGCCACGAGAATTATCTCTAAACAATGACAGATTTTCTTCTAATTTTTTTCCCAAACTAATATTTGAGCATTAAAATTATGTTAGTGTCAAAGAAATGGAATACTAAAGGCCTTTTTTCACCAAAAACCTCATCAATATTAACCACTCCCCCCTAAAAGTTTAGGGTTACATACATCCCTTCTGTTACATGCATTTGCTCTCACTTGTTTGGAGATGGCTATTGACATAGAGAGGACAACTGCTTACACTGACATTCTCATGAGAATGAGATTTTGGACTTGGCCTACTACACAGAAACACTCTCTTATGAGAGAAAAGTCCAAAAAGAATAATAATAAAAACAGGTATCAACATTTAGCCTGACTTTGTAGCACATCTGTGTTTCTCACCCAAGCTGCTTCACGTGACAGCAGTGACCAGGGCAATTGGCCTGACACCTGTGCATTTCACCCTGGTACTTCCCCACTTCCACCTATGGGGATCACCTGGATGCTGTACTGAGTTACACATCTGAATTGCATTATTTACATTATTGCATTATTCACACTGTCTCATGGTGCTCATGAGTGGGTTTACAACTTAGCGTTACTCAAAATCTTCAAAACTCCGGAGTTACTAAACATCATTAAACTGCATTTCTCAGCCCTTTGACACACGTTCCTGTTTCTGACTCCAAAATGGGACAAATAATCTCCTCTCTCTTGGCTTGCTGGAGTCCCCAGATAACATTATTAGATGCCAACTTGCCTATTTAAAGAGAAAAATATTCACAGCTATATTACTGGTGCAGTTAAATAGATAAGAATTCATTTAGAGCAATATTATCATGGGAACAACATCCTTTCAGCTCCAAAAACTTTTATTTAAAAAAAATCCAGCAAAAAAACACCCCAGCCCACTGTAAATGGAGCCAAGTGATTTCTTCATATAATGCTTGTTATACTCACTTTAAGAGGAAAAGTAAATGAAGACTATAATAGGAAAAACAAAACCAGACAGATCTAACTGTACAATAAATACAGAACGTACCCTATTTAATCTGCTTACAGTAAAATCCACTGAGCAAAATTATGATTTGATATGGCTCAGCTTAGCCAATAGAAACTCATAAAATGTCTTAACATCATAATACATTGTACAAAAGAATCACTAAGTACCATAAAACATATGGGAATATGGGTCTGTATTCAACCATTACTCTTTGCCAGCATAGCATATTAAAATGGTTTCTATTTAAGTGCAGAGATCCCTGAAGTATACTACAGTCTTAATTAAAATGTCAATAAAATGCAAAAGTGCATTGGGGACCTTATCTGATTTTTCAAATCTTTTTTTTTGTTAACTCTTTCAGAGAGTTATTTCTTAATAGCTTCATTATGCTACTGAGGTTTGGAGCAATTAAAAATAAACATAACTAAGCCATTTTTAATAATTAGCTGCAATCTGAGCATGATCTCAGATCCTTTCTCTCTAGCACAATTCCCTGCAGGAGTAGCTGGCAGGTTAAGTCAAGATTGGAAAAGTAGGTCCTTATCAGAGGCTAAGAAACAATGCTTTGGGTATTTTCATTCCAATATTTGATTTTCTTTCAGTAGCTTTTAAAAAAGGCGGCAAGATTGTTTTGTGATTTTCTCTGAGATCACAGACCCTGGCTAGGTAAGAAGCTGTCTGGTTTTCAGTGACACTTAAAGGAAACAGCTTTTCCTATGCACGGGAGACACTGACCTGTGAGATAAGTTGTCTGTCTGAAGTTCTTGCCCTGCCTTTCCATGGGCCATCAAACCCACCATAAATGGAAATAAATGCTGGCCAAGAAATTATTGTCTACTTGCTTTTCCTTTTGTTTCAATGAATTTGAAATTGCCTTAGAAAAAATGCTTTTTACAAAAGAAAACAAGATACATCACAGTGGTTTTCAGAAACCTGAAACAAAGCCCAGGTATAAGGGAGTGATCCCATCCTTGTTTTTTTTTGTGATATTGGAAGGATGACAGTAGAAAAAGTAAGTAACCTTTTCTCTTTCCTCCTCTTCCATTCCATCAACCTCCTGTAGGAGAAGAAATATTTTTAAACGTAAATTCATTTTCCCCACTACAATATTTCTCTAAAAATCTGTATTTCCTTGAGGGAAGAAAGAGTATCTTTGGAATGACATTTGCCTATTGCTAGCAATATCAAAATCTTGCCAAAAATCCTGATACTGGGAGCAACCCTGGAGTGCTCACAGCACCACTGGAGGCACTGGAGTGGGGTCCTGGGGGCTGATTGGGAGCAGGAGGGCTTTCCTGAGAGAGGTGAGGTTGGGCCAAGGCTGATTCTGCTTTAAGACAGTGTGGAGAGCACTCTGAGGTCAGTGGCAGTCTCTAATCCAGCCTAAACCCCCCGAAGGATCAGTCTCTGCTCTCCAGCCTTGCAGTACGTACAGGCAGTATATTGACCTGGTTGCAGCCACTCACTTGTTGGACAGGGTTGGCAACTACATTCCTGGTACCAGGATAACATGGAAAACAAAAGGTAGTGATGGTTTTCAAACCTGCATTTAGTGGCTAAGCACATAACGTGTTTCTTTAGTAGGCTGGAGAAACAGAACAAGGGAAAAACCAGAAAAGTTTACCAGATCAACATGGCTTTGGATTGCAGCGGGATCTGTTTCTCTTTCTGCCTCATCCCCCTCTGCATCCACTTTATGTTAAGTGACAAGCAGTTGGCAGGTTTTGCAGATATATTGACAATAGTAGACATATGATACAGCTGTGAAGATTTGTCTTACCAGGGTTTCAGCTGGTTTCTACTAACTAACAGCCAACAGCCAGATTTTGGGGGTTATGACCTCTAAGTTATTTGAGAGAAACTTGGGGGAGGAGGCAGGCAACACATTTTATGCACTAGGCTGCTGTTCCTAGAATATTTTTAGGACTTACATAAAACTGATGCCATTTAATGATTCTCTAAGAGAAAAGCTCAAACAAACAACAAAGTTGATTGGAAAGACCATATTTTGGGAACAGAACTGGGAAATTTAAACAGTCATGGGCCCTATCTTGTATGGTGCTGAGCAAGTGCTTCCTGCAGGGTGCCAAACATCCTTACCTCCCAGGGGGTTATATGGAAGCTGAAGGTATTTAGCCTGGTCTATTGCATTTCCTTTGGGGAGGATAGCCCACATGATGTTTTTCAGTTCCTCCAATATGTTTTTTGATTAAAGCTGAAATAATAAAGGATTTGGACTTCCAACAGCAGTTCAACTCTCCTGTCAACCTCATATGCACTATGTGGATTTTTTACATACTATTTTCTGTAATCCTAAAGATCTCATTACTAGATGCATCACCTCCACGTGATGCCACTGTAACAGTTCAGGAGGGAAATGAAGAACTGAAGTTCTAGGACAGATCAGTGACATCAGTTAAACTCTGACCTCACTTGAGCTTAAATGAATAATAAATCAAATTTTCACATACAAAGCACATGGACATTGTATCATGACTTGACCAAGTTACTCCAGTCAAGTGTAAAAGTAATAGAAAACTTGAAAAAATATAGTAACTGTCCAACAAATAACCTTAAAATACTTAATTAAAACACTGGATTAGGCTCGATAGAGCTCACTAACCTACTTGGCTCTCTTAGTGAAATGGGTAGACTTCCTGAAAACCCTCTTCCCACTGGCTACCCTAAGTATAAATCCTTCTAATAGCTTTAGCTTTTGTTTTCTGATTATTACATGCTCAGGTAAATGGAAACTATGCTTTTATGTCACTGTTACACATGGAGGGTTAGTTATTTTCTGCTGTCTAGTCCCATGCAGCAACATCCACACATTTCCAGGTGAGCAGAAGTGGCAGTTTGGAGGGAAGGCCACAGAAACACCTCTCAGCGGAAGGCACCAGGCAAATTACAGGCATTCCTGTGCAGTGTGGGAGCCACCACTACCTTGGCAATGAAACACTGAACGTGGGCAGGCATAGGTGGCTGGGTGTGAGGAAATGCAAGGAGAATCTAGATATCTAAATTAAGTGACTGATGTCACAGGAAAGGCCTCCTGGAGATGGGACTTGAAAGGCCCTGTTGGGGAGTGCTTTGGGAAGGAGAGCTGGAAGCTTGGACAGTTGGCCACAGTGTTGTGTGACTTCAATAAAAACACATCCCTATATACAAAAAACTTTCCTGGGATCCCTCTGGTTTTCAGAAGACAAGTGAGGAACTAAAAATTGACAAATGAAGAGGAATGTCCATGTTGTTCTCCAAACCAGCCAACTCCTTTTTCCCTGTTAATGCCAATAATTGTATTATTACTAGAGGACACACCATAACAATTACAGATTTTCAACTGAATTAGACTTAAACAGACTGGTCTATAGTAACATATTTATATGATTGGTTTCTAATGTTGTAGTTAATTATAAAAATAACCTGCCTGCAGCTATCACATACACATCTATATTTAAATAAGTCTGTTTTGGCTTATCAAGGAGTGGGTTAGCAAGTACAAAATTGCTCTCATTTAATGTTAATTAATGAACCAATAAACCAAAACCAGTGTACAAATCTTTTCTTGCATCTTTACTCTAAATACATTGCAGTCAAAAACATTACAGCTGGTATGTACAAAACATTATTCAGGAATGGCTTATGTGTTTTAAGTTTATATCCTACTCACATCTGAATTAACATTCATCTATGAATTATCATTCATCAAGTGTATCAGAGACCTGTATTTACATCTCTTAATCACAAATGTCTTGTTGTCAAATCATAAAATAAATGGAGACAGTCCAGACATAGAAGAACCTGCCATTAACATCACACTGTTTGATGTTAATTCTGTCTTGAAAGAAATCCATAACAAATATCCTACAGCATTTCTTTGCTGTAAGAAACACTGTCAACATTCAGATATTTCCAAAGTTATCATACTGCAGGGGAGACTGCAGGAAGTATTGAAGGAAAACACCATGAATTAATCCTCATTTCCCCTGTCGTTCCCCACTCCCCCGAATCAAAGTGCAAAGTCTTGAAATTCAGGTCATCGACCCTTCCACCTCCTTGCAACTTTTAATAGAATAGAAGAATAGGCATATTTTCTTTGCCTAGCAATAATGTTCCATCCTCTCTATGCAGCATAACCAGAGTTTCTTTCCAGCTGGACACATGCATTTCAGAATAAATCTCCAGTTCTTACTCTCAAGGAGTGACCTCCCCTGCCTCATACCATCACTGGGGGAAGAGAAGCTCCCTGACCTACCCTTCTTACATTGGGGTGATGCTCAAGCTTGGAAAAATTGAAATAACCTACATTGTGCCTTCTCCAGTGTAGCAATAATTTCTTGCATTGTATCTCTACAGCAGTTTAGAAATTTTGCACTGATAAACCTGGGGAAGGGATATTTGCACAAACACCTGCCAAGACACACAGTACAGCTGCAAAACAAGTTCTCACACGCTAACTGGAAAATATGTGACATGTTCTCTGGCCATGTCAGATTTTCAGTATATTTTGATTTGAAAGGTAGCATCTGTAAGTCAAACACTTCCATTTGTTGAGAAAACAGATGCATTCATTTCCCAGCCAAAATAAGGAAGAGATTGTAAAGTTCAGAGGCAGGGAAAAAAAAACAACATTGATAGCATTTTGCCAGAGTGGAATTTTAACATTTCAGACTGCATCAAAAGGTATAAAGTGCCTTGATGTGCCCTTGATTTTTCTCCAATACTCCAATAAATAATTGACAATTTCCCCAGCAGAGTATGGGATGCTCAGGAAAATTGTCTGTGAATTTCAGATTAAAAATACAAATATTTCTTTATCTAACAGACCTGTTTCAGGGAGATAAGTATATTCTTTCTTTGGCAAACCCTTTATAATGCCCTCAAGGATGATTCATACCCTGGTCTCTGATGCATGAAAGCTGAAGCCTCAACATCCCACTGAAGTCAATGGGACTCAACTCCGGTATGAACTGTATCAACTTAAGTAGTCATGAGAGAAACTGTGACATATTTTTTTGACTTGAAATAATTCATGTGTACTGTGATCTGCTGTAGAGCACTAAAAGTCTTGGTTTCCATCAGAATATTCAGCAAAAGATTTTTCAACTATCTTTGATTGTTCTGACACTCTCAGCCTTCCAAAGACAAGAGTTTACATGGCATAACTGAGTGGCTCAGTATCTTCATAAGCCCAAAACAGTAATAAAACACCAAGTTGTGACGTGGGCAGAGAGGAAATAGGAAATGGTGTACTAGCAGTAAAAACATAGAAAAGTGTCTGTTCTCAGCAACAGAATCCTGCAAGATGCTGAAGAAAGATACTGGGAATATTACTGGGATTTGTGGCCATCCTTTGAAGCCAGAGAGTGCTCAGCTGTTTCAGAATGAAATCAAATGACTGGCAAATGCTCAGAGACTGGTGAAGGTGGGAATTGCACTTCATTGCATGAACCTTACTTGCAGCCCCTTCAGTGTTAAAATTATGACCTTCAGGGGTGTTTTTTAAAGCAAATCACAAAGGTAACAGAAAAGAGAAAAAAAAAAAAAAAAAGGAAAAAACAACCAACCCCCCCCAAAACCCAAAAAAACCTCCACAAACAAAAAACCAACCAACCGAAAAAACACACAGAGGAAAAAACAAACAGACCCTGGTAAAAAAATCCCAGAGCAACAGGAGTGAGTCCCAGTTAGTGCTGTTTATGTTATTAGTGTAAAAGAAAAAGATACTGTAAAAGTCTTTTCTTCTCCCCATCCTAAAGAAAAGATCCTGCTGTACACAAAGCAGCCACAAACTGTAGCTGGTGAGGCCACTTGGATACATTCACTCTCTAAGCCCTAAAGTCTTTCCTTTACCCAGGAAAGTTTTCCTGCCATGTGAACATGCACATGGAACATTTTCCAATATATATGTGTAAAACTGTTTACATACCTTTAAATAATCTCTCTCATACTATCCTGTACATATGAGCAGGGAAGCTCTCCAGTTTTGTAAGTGTCATTCAAAATAAATATTTGTATTTAAATTCTATTGTGTTACCATATACCCTTAAGCAGATTGGCAAATTTTTAAATATTTACATATATCTGAGACATCAATAAATGTGTTGGGGGTGGTGGGTGGGGAGGAACATCTGCAATCTATTTTCTGAAGTATGAATGCTTACATTTTTGTTGTTGAGGAAAAAAAAAGATGGCTTCAAGAGATACAGGCATCTCTTCCATCCTCAGGAATTGCTAATGTATATCAATTGTGCAGCTCCTGGGATGTGCAAGAGTTATTTGTTCTTTATTTTTGAAAAATGCAGTTCTTAATTGAATTTTTTTTTTTTTTTTTTGTAAATACAGATTAAGCAGCACAAAGCAGGCTATTAAGAAAATATTTCCAACACTTCTCATGTAAGAAAGATCCTCTCAGTATCTTTTCAAGAAGCCAAAGTAGGCTTCTGGAATTTGGATGGGAAAAAATAAACCAAACACAGGGACCGTAGAACAAATTTAACATTAATCTGCAATACTTTATACGTCCAGAGGAGAGCAAATCAAGAAGAATGAGATCAAAAGAGGAGTACAGGGATATGGCACTATGACAGAGAAGACATAAATACAGAGAGATTTGATCCCTTCTTTATAATATTCATATGGTACTTAACAAGTCAAAGGTCACTATGTATTTGTAAGGCCAGAGCCAAGCACTGGTTCACTCATCAACATCCCCCCATTTGCACAGGCTGGAATAAACAAGCACAGACATACAGATAAAATACAGAGCTGTATCCTTCCTACCCCCTGCTGACACACACTAATTCCCAATTGTTCGTACTTCATGTATATTTTTAAAGTTTTTCAAACACCTGATTCTGCAGCCATCACTTACACCTCACTTATTCTTCAATCTCATCCTTTCTGACAGGAACAACTCAGGGAGATTTTGACTCTGCTCAGGTCACAGGACCAGGCTGCACACAGGAAATTCAGTGCCCACACTGAACAAACTGTGGGATCTTTGTGATACAACTCTCAAATTTACCTGGCACTGTGTAGACTAAAGCCTAATCTTTTTTATACCTTTTAGATAAAGACTGTATTTCTTTGCCATGTAACTTTACCTATAAAAATTAAGAACAACCTGATCACCTGCATAATATTTCACATTCAAATATGGAAGAGAGGACATGGTTCATTAGTCATTCATCACCCTAGATTCCCTCGAGTCTTGAAAATAGAGCACCAATAAAATACAAGAAATTGTGATTCTCTCACTGAAAACCAAGCTGACACCCCCTCTTTCAGCTAATTCTAAAGATGGCATATTAACAACTATTTTCCGTAATGGCAACAGTATATTTTAATGACAGTAATTCAGCTTGCTAATTAGATGGACAGATTAGTGATAGATAAATATCCATTCTTTTAGAGACCTAATTAAGAACTTTCCTCATCTGAGATGGGCACATACCTCCAGCTAGAAGTTCTCCCAAGAAATGCAGCCACAGGCGGGCCAGCTCACCCAGGGAAAACCCATAGCCAGGTATACATTTGCTGTCACTTGCCTTGCAAATATTCAGCAGAAATGGCAGCCCTCCACACCCCTCTCCACTCTGACAGACTCCTGAATTTCTATTTCCAGCTACATAGCTGGCAAAGAAGTCTTTGACTGACAGGAGATATTTCTCTTCCACACAGCTGAGGAATATCTCCCGTAATGGTCGCTCAGGTTGGTGAAAAATTCTCTTTCAGCACTTGATCAAATATGATTACATACTCCAGCATTTCCAAGTAACAGATTTTGCTTTTACTTACGCTGCACAATGAAGGTTTCTTAATGCGTGTCATTAGGATACAAACTAAAGATTATAGTGAACACATGAGCAAGCTGTCCCTAAATGACTTTGATTTTCAGCCATTGTGGTTGCAGGTCAGCATGCACTAATTTGGGATGCTCCATTGACCATTACGTATTTCCCTGAACTATTTATTTACTGCATTTGACTGCTGTCTATTCTGTCTTAGACTTCGAGGGAAGAGGAACATGTGAGAAGGGCTGGGTGGCTTAATACACAAGATTGGATGATAGGGGACCATGGTCAGAAATTCCATGTACAGCTTCCATGCCATGTCACTTCACTTCTCTGGGCCTCACCTTCTGGCTTTTCCCTGACTTAGCTGTGGAGATTATAAATTCTTTACAGCAAGAACTGTCCTTCAGCAGTTGGAGGTTTCTACTCCTTTGTCAAAATAAAAAAACTTACTGATGCTTGCTGTAGGCAGGGAAATTGTTCAGCATTATAGGCCATCCTTAAGAATACTATCTTCATACAATGGGTCATAGGAGCACCATGTTCTACTCTCCTGATATTCACCATTATCAATCCTGTTTCAGGCTTCTTACTCATTTTAAGTACAATGCCCTCATCAAGCACATAGCTCTAAAAAGGCAGACAGCTCCTATCCCTGTTCAAATCCAGCTGCCTTTGAACCAAAGCACACCTACAGTGTCATATTTATTTCCTAGAAAAAAACCCTACTTGCCTCCTCTTGGACTGGTTAAATGTATTTTTTTTATTATTTCCCTTAAGTTTCCAGTTTCCTGGTTGATTTGACACTTATTCAATCCTCTCTCACACAGTCACTCCTTCACTACCTTCAGTTAAGGAGGATGAATCAGGCTGAAAGATGTAATCTTACAGAAATATAAAACATAACTATTGCCTTCCTCCAGCTCAACAGCAGTTTTTCCCATGTGAATAACCTGTTCTTCCCTGCACATTTCATCTCTAAGTCTTCAGTTTCCTATTGACTTTGGACCATCCCATAGGCTTTCCCAAGGGTAAGATGATCTGCACACTGAAGTTTAGCTGCATGGCTCCATATGTTCTGATGTCATTTGATATCTGTGTGTGCTGATGAGAAATGCTGGCCACATCATGCTCATTAAAATGAGTCCTATAAATCACAGTCTGCTTCTCTCCCAGACCATTGGAGTGCAATATGGGCCCTGGATATGTCCCAGCAGCTTAATCCACCTTGTCATCCCTCAAGGAAGAGATTGGCATATGATGGCCATTTAAAGTCTCATGATTGTGGCATTCTGAGACAAATGAGAATGGAAGGACTTGCAGGTCTCAGGAAACATCAGGAATGCTCAGCTTTTGTGCAAGTCATAAGGATAAGGGCTCTTCTTGGCTGCTCCCTGCTCGTGGGCAAACACGTATCTCTTGCACATGCCCGTCAGGTGCTCACAGGTAGCAGTGCAGCCTGCTCGGGTCTGAACAACAGACACAACTGCTCTAAGTGCCAGCAGAAAGGAGGTCAGTGTCCTTGCTGCAACAACAAGCCCTCTGGGGACAGGAGCTAAGCCTTCAAGAGGCTATTTCCAAACCCACTGGTGATCTGATCCTCTGATGGTCCCAGTTGTCTCATCCAGGCAGCAGAAATAGATTGTTACCTTCTCTATACTTCTCACATAAGGGCTTGGCAGAAGAAATTATCCTTATTATTTGACACACACAAATCTAAAGGATTATAGACTGGTCACCTAGAGCTGCACTAGTGAGGACACACTGTGAGGGATGACCATTCAATGAGCATCCTTCCAGCTCCTGCACTGGAGCAGCAGGGATCTGACCTATCGACTTCAAAACTGGGATTTTTCAAGTCTGAGCTTCTGCTTTAGTGAAATAATAGTGTGATTTCTTAGGCAAGAAATACATCAGGTTCTTGGGTATCTTATTAATGAGAAACATTAAGCTGAGTAAGTGATACACTTTGGCTTTTATTGAACCTACATTCACAAATAAATATACTTGTTCCCACAAATAGGGATTCATTCTTCTTTTGAATGAGTCTATAATTTAATCCATTGTTACACTCCGAGCCAATATTTAACATCTTTTCTAATCAAGCTCTAATTTAATATTTTTAAATTTCTTTTGAATTAGTTGAAATCTTTTCATTTTTTCTTTTGTGAAGGAAAGTTCTCCTTTTTTTGCCTATGATTGAGTTTGATGTGGCTTTGTTAGAGCCTCCTTAAGATATACAGTACATATTTTTATTCTTATCTAAGTTTCCAGGACCTGATCAATAGGAGAGCATATTTTTCTATCCAAGAACTAACCAAATTTATTCAACAGATTACACATTAATTTTACCATTAGAACATAATATGAGCAGATAATCCACAAAAATGCTTCAGATTTTTTGAAAGTGAATTTAATTATAACTAGTAATGTGCATTTGAGAATTATAATTATGAAAAGTCATGTTCTATAAATCTGAAATGACAGATTATATTTCAAAGCCTTATTGCAGAGGAATTAGAGTACCGATTTATTAGTTGTAAATGTCTGATTATTGCAGCTTTGCTAAAAAACATGATCACAGCATATTCTAGCTGGATTTAACATGTTTAATCCTTCCAACAAGAATCATATTTTGAACAGAAAGCAGGACTGTGTTAATTTGTTTATGAGACAGATTTAGACAACTAATCTTTGTCTTATGATCCCTGAACAGTAATAATTTAAAAATACTTTACATACTTGTATTTTTCCAGCTGCAGACTACAGCTGATTATGAAATTTACATTCATCTATAAGCACTATGATTATCACTTGGCTCGAGGAGTAGTGCTTCCCATTATTTCTCTTCTGCTGAGGGACACCCTGCACACACAAAGCCTGAATCACCTCTGCTAAGGATTTACCCAGTCATGTGGAGAAAGTTATGGACAGCAACCACAACGTTTGGCATCTCTTTTCTGCTCCCCATACAAGAACTACAACTTCCCAACAAATCCAAAAGTGTCAAACAAACTCATTGTGCTGGCATTGACTGCAAACAAAGCTCTCTGTTTCACTGACCAAACATCATGGGGTGTGGTACAGGGTGGGTTTCCCCCAAATCCACTAGTGTTACGGTTTCTCATGAAGTTCCTTCAAGGGAAAGCCATGCTACATTCTATAAGGAATATTGCAGATTCTGTATCTGTCAAGTTATAAAGCTTTAAATGCGGATACTTATAGATCTAGAATGACTCACTACTAAACTATTTGATATACATTTGAAAAATCTTCATACTGGATTTAATTTTTATCTGCACCATTGTAAGAACATGTTTCTTTTCATCATACAGCTGAGCAGGAGGAATCAACTGTTTCTCCAGATGCCCGTTATCTGGATTTTTATGAGGAATCAATTAATCTCAAGATTTATTTTTTTTTTTAGATTTCTTTAAACAAAGAACCTCTCCAGTGGTTATTTCTGGGCCAGTGATGCCACATCAGTTTGGGCACAACTTCACTCATTTCTGGGGAGCTCTGCCCCTCGGATGAGGCAGCACAAGTCCCTTGGACTGTCTGAGCTGGGCAAAGGATCTTGTTCTTCAGGGCAGAAACTGCTCTCTGAAGGGCACAACCCTGAGACTCTCATTACCCCTACATATGCATCCCTGTGGTCTTGGGAGGTAAGAAACAGATCTTAGGACCACATTTAACATGCATTTACATATTTTATTTCCTTTCTTAGGCACTTCCAAATGCCCACTCAAAAACAAAGGTACCATAAGTGTTGTATGAGCCTACAAATAGTCTGAATTCTTCTCCTTTCTGTAAAGGGAAAACACATTTCTGCTATGATGATACCAGGCTCCTAGAGGCTTTAAACATGCCTCGTTGCTATATAGGTATAATCAGAGCAATAAAAACGAAACAGACTTTATTCAGTAAGAACTGAAAGATCCCATTATAGCCTTGCCATTCAGTTGTCTATCAACCTGCAGTACATGGCAGATATTTGCAGCTACATAGTTTCTAAAAATAGGTGAATAAATAAAAAAAAAAAAATCTGATGACAGCCTGAACTTCAAAAAACCCCATCTCACTTTACATCAAGTATAGTCTGGCAGCACTTGGCAATCATTAATTTTGCTCATTTATCACAGGTGCTGCAAACTGAACTGCCAGTGGAGTAAGCTGATAGCAGCCTACAAGCAATCCAGCATGGTTTTTAAAACAATATTACAATATTTCACCAGTCAGCTGTTTCCAGTGAAAAATCAGAAGCAACAGACTACTTGCTCAAGACCAAAACACATGAATATATTCTTGGAAGCCTTTTATACAGCAGCTTTCACAGTTCATACTGCTTATCTCCAGTGGGGGACCCATTTGTTATAGTACTACAGAGTTACTTGAGGTGGCTTGCAATGCTTAGACCTTGCCATTAAGCACAAGCCTTCCTGACAACAGATAATTCTCCCACCAGCTTTACAGATCATTGTAGCTAATGAAGAAAATCCCCTTCTTTACAGAAAAGAATAAAATCTCCACTCCTACAAAATATATGGCTTGGCAACTTGACTTCTCTTACATGTATACTCAGCATGCACATAGAGTATTTCATTTGTGCTGTCATCAGGTCTGCTCCATCCCTGAGCCTGAGAGTGGAATAGAAAAACCTGCATCCTTCTCTTAGAGACCAGCACAGACCACTTTGCACTCAGTGGAGAACCTTTGCAGATTCTCCAATCCAGGATAAATCTGAGAGCCAGACTTTTTTTCCCCTTATAATAAAGGTCTATTGACATCCTTTAGCAAAGACAAAGGATCTACACACACAGCTCAGCCAGCGTAACACAGTAAACCTACCTGAAAAACCAGGCAAGTATGTTGTCCCATGCTGAGCTCCATGAGGCTACAGTTACATTCCTGATTTACAGCTGGCTCAGATGTGTCCATACGACCTACAGTCCTGCATGACTGTGCAGCCACTTCCAAAGGAGTTACCAGTCCAATTCCTTTTCAGTTAAGAGGCTTGCTAGCAAAAAAAGAAGTTTAGAAAGTCTTACAGATGTACTTTTCTGGCAGGTTTAAGGCAAGTGGTCACCCACATTCATTCAGAATGTGAACTTTTGTCATGCTGAGTTTTTAAATAATTGGTACATTGTGGAGCTAGTAAAAATGTAGCAAGTTTATCTTAACAAGGACTGTATATGATCCATACATTATATTCAGCATCTCTTAGAGCAAAAGATGAGACGTAAAAGCTGTTACAGTTTTTCTTAGTCCATGCAATTGGGTTATTCTGCTTCTCTTCAGAGAATCCAAATATATGCATGGTAGGCCAAATTGCTCCCTGGGGTTGTTTTATTTGCTTGAAGGGACAAACTTGGCCATGGAAATCTTAGGACAGACTCCAAGTACTCTGATTCTCCTTGCATTATGTTCCATTTGCTCATTTCTGTGTTTTCAGTATTCATTTCATCTTTCTCCAGCTCCTTTTTCCAACTCAGCAGTTCTTACACTGAGCTGCTCAGCATTTTGCTGTGGTACAAATATCCATCGCCTGATATCTTTACACAAGTCAATACTGAAAGAAGCAGCATGATAGTGTTTCATGCCCTCCCCAAGGGAATGCAAACAACTAAAGCCAGTTTTGCGTGGGGAGAGATAGAGCTAAAACAGAAGGGATCTTCGGGGTGCCTTTTCCAGCCTTCTCCTTTGCTAAATAAGCACCAATCTAGTATAAATTCTGGATGCTTTGCTGCCTTTTTTTATTCTACCCTTACCAGAAACACACATTCCCACCACCAGGCTGGAGAAATATTTGTTGGCAGCATTTTTACAGCCATACTGTCCTCAGTATGTGAGCACACTGAGTTGGACTATATTTGCTGCATTATGGTTTACTCCAGATAAGACAGAGGACAGTCCTGCGGGACAGCCTGAAAGCTTGTGCAAGTCATCACAGTTCAGCTGAAATTAGTGGCACTCTCACATTTTATAGCTGATGGGAACCAGACACCCAACAAGTCACTGGTAAGAATTTACTAAGAAACAGCATACAGTTTTCACACAGGTCTTGGATTTTGGAGGTTGTTTTAATGGATTGAAAGAAATCTACAACTCAAAAACACTTGAAGATACATGAGTCTTACCCAGGCTGGCATGGGGAAAGGCACGTTCTGATCTGGTAGCTGGCATGAACTTACATTTATCACAGAACTTGGTTTTCAAGCATTTAGGGGAAACCATCTGGGTCCCTTTGATTACTGTAACTACTAAAAGCCACTGGGGATCACAGAGGACTGGAGAAAGTGATATAAAAAGACAGTCTTTTCCAGGAATTACTTGATAATAAAAATATCACATTACTGGTAATCTAGTATACATGCCAGGGAATGCCTTCCTTTTCTCCCCAACACTTTTGAGCAAAACCAGGCTTGTCAGTATGGTCAAATCCAAGGAATGCCTTTAGACACGTTGAGCATCCCAGTTCAAGAATGTGTTTGATTACTTGCTACATAATAAATTATCAAAAGCAACCTTTGAAGACACACAACCCCTAACACTTTAAAATTAAGACTAAATTCAATTTAGAAAAATTGTAAAACAGTTTCCCTGAAATTAATCTTAAATGAAGTTTCTTGCTTGGCCTCTCGCTCGCTGCTGATAATCAATCTCGACGCGGCTGTGTGAGAAACAGAGGCTACTGAAGGGGAAGTGAAATTAAAGAGAGGAGCTAGGCCAGCAAGAGGAAAAAAGCTATCTAATTATCAGCATTTTATTAGAAACAATTAACTAATATTCAATTAGTTCCTGTCCCTGAAGCAAAGTGACAGTTAGGAAAACAGAAAACAAACCTTGACAAGGTGTTCATTTTCTAATAAATGGGAGATGAGGGGAATCATTTATTGGTGGTTTACCCCTGGTCAGAGCCTTGGGGCAACTCACCCAGCATGAGGCAATGGGACTGGCTGGTTGCCAACATTAACTGTACTTATTACATTCATCCCATGCAGAACACATCCATCTCCTGCTCTGCCTTGACATCCCATTTATTCCAAGATTCATTTGTCATGTCCCCAATCACCAAAATGAATAGAAACTTTCCAGCATGATGGATTGTGGTTCTAATTAGGACTAAAGAAAAGATCCACACTCAAGTAGAGCCTTTTTTCTTTTACTCCTTCTCCTAATAAAATAGTATTCCTAGCCAACTTTGTGACTAATGTCCTTTTGTGGTAGTTGTCCACTGTAGGTCACCCAGTCAAACAGTTGTCCTTCCAGAATGGATTTTTCCTGCCCTAACAACTATACAAATTATTATAGAAAAAAGTCCAGACACACTGAAAACCATGCACACACAGTTGATGTGCAGCAGATGTCTAGAATACCAAATCTGGGACAACACTGGTCCCTTGTTTGTATCAGAATTTCCTTTAACAATATGCAGATAAATAGAGGCACTCAGAGTGAGGGAAAAGCCATAATTTTCCTGACAGCTATTAAAATCATTGATAAAGGAATCTAATTTTTGTTAACTGAGTTAAATTTAATATCAATATTTTAAAGCAATGGCACTAAACAAAGTACTACTATTTCAAATTCTAAACTAAGCCTAACATATAATTTGGTTTTGTTACCTTTCATTATCAGCACATATATCAGAAATACATGTCCCGACACAACAGACTTTTTTAAAAGTATCTTCTGAGGTCTTTCTCCTGTCTCTCACATACAGGTACTTCCAATAACAATGTCTTAATATAATAAAAATGCAATTCCTTCTCATATCAATATTTGCATATTTTCTGTACATTGGCAGGTCTATGCTGCAGAAGAATACCAATACCAAAGCCAGTACAAAGATAAAAACAGAGTGTAGTGAAGGCAGCACTATTTTGTTTAAAAAACTTTAAAAGTTAGGGATAACATCTTAACTAGTAGTAAGTGAATAAAAATGGTAATGCCACGGGCAGGGCATCTTAACAAATAAAGATACTTGCATGGACAGAAAAACCCATCCTAAGCTGCATTTAGAAGTCAGAAGGCAGCAGACTGCAGCTACAAAAGAATTCAGGAATTCACAGATACATGAAAAATACTCCAAAGCATTAAAATAGCCTGATTATTTAAAACCACCAAGAGGGGTGTAGGTTCTCTTTCTACATGACAGACTGCAAGTATTAGGTACCAACAATCTGCTACAAAATTTCAGATGTCCGATTTATTATCTGTACTAACTTCACATAACAGAACAGGAAACTTCATTAGAAATAATGGAAACAATTCACAAGGAGTCTGTTTTAATATGTACTATTTAAAGTAAAACTATTTTTGGACACCAAAAAGAACAATTTCCTAACTTACCCAAAATATAATATTTTGGATTATCCTGAAATTTAACCTAGCGTTCTCTGTAAAGCTTAAATGTCAAAAGAAATTTCAGTGCAATAAAGCATATGAATTTCAAGAAGGCTTAATGGTAGAGCCCAAATTTATTTTGCAGAACTCACCATGGAAGCATTATGACCTGTATTAGGTCCAATGTCTCATGGCCTCATCCAGAAGTGTGATGCCCACGCAAACATACGTAGCCAAACAAACCCAGAGCACACCGTAACCCTGACACCACCACTGCAGGGAGGGCTGGGCAACTGCTGATTGTAACCAAGGTCTTCATTTGGTTCTGCCCACCAAGGCCCTCATCCCCTGCCATTTACTGCAGCCAAAACACAGACCTCTTTTTTTTTTCTCTTGAATATAATATTTTTTTTATCTTGATGGAAGTATGACTAACTTGATGTGTTGGACATACTGTATTTTTTTTCGACCATAAAAGCTCTGTATGTCAGAATACTGAGATATTTTCCTTTTCTATTGCTAGTAGACAATAGAACCAAGTGTGTATACATGCAAGAACAGCTATAGAGTTTGTATAGAAACCATTCATCCTGTGGGAAGGGAAGCAGGTAATTATATTATTGTTTATCCTTATTTGATAGCAAAGCTACTATCAACTTGGTTAGGGTGTTTTTAAAATGACTACTCTAAATGCACATGCTCCTATAAAAACACAGCAAAGCTGGTTGTAAGGTTTTGCCAAAAGCTCACTAATTTAAGTGATATTTTCAATAACACTTGGAATATTTTCCATGCTTGCTTGAGCCTACACTGTTACTGAACCATTTCTCTTTGAAGTACCTTCTCAAAATAGGATTTTACCCTTTCCATTTTTTCTCATTCATGAATGTGTTATGGATTTATGACAACAATCCAGTATGCAGAGAGCTGCTGAATCCTTCCATACAGCACTGAAATGCACCCAGACACAACAAAGAAGTCAAACTTCAAATAGTTCTCAAATACAAAACACAGTCACAAAATCATTTAGATTGCAAAAAACTCTTAAGATCACTGAGTCCAACTGCCAACCTAACACTGTCAAGTCCACCACTAACCCATGGTCCCAAGTGCCATGTTACACTGAAGAATTTTATCAATAGAATAGGAAAATATCTTCATAGGCCATTGATCTGATTCATCCTGCCACACTTCTCCCATATCAGTGTACCCACACATGTTATACTCTCACTAATTGCAACAAGATAAACCAAAACCAAAGTAAGCCCATATGCAGCAGGCCTGCCAGCCTCCCACACCTCTCTCCCTCAAAAAAGATCAGGTGGTTCTAGAAATAACATAAAATTGCCCATCAGTTGCTAAAGGCACTGAGGCCTTGAGGGCTCCTGTACTGGCTCTAGCAAGTCTCCAAAGCAGGTACTCTTCAGTATATTCTGAGAATAACACTCCTGCATAATTTAAATAAGCACTATAAATGGTCATTTAAATTGCATGAGAATCTGAGATAAGGTTGGCAGAAGATCCAGAAAGAGCCCTTGAGTGTCAGATTAACACAGCAGGCAAGAGACAAAACCAGGCATTTTCTTTTCTTTTTGACTACAAATCTTCCAGAGAGAAACTCAAAGCTTCTCTAATTCCTGACCTTTCATTTCAATGAAGAACATGCAATGTGGAATTTCCTGCTATAATTGATCAGTGTTTAAAATGAACAAACTGTAGATTAATAGAATATACTCATGCCAGGAAAGCAAGATCTTGAAGAGCACTCTTCGAAGCAGATTCCTCGCTTCCACAAAAATGGATAATTTCATCTTTGTCATTGGCCTGTCTCTGTCAAAGAGAACAATGGATAGTCTATTTGCAATTGATGACTATATAGAAATTAATATTAGTAAAAGGTGTCCATTTAGTGTCTCACCTTCTGTGCTAAAGGTGACATCCATGATGGATGCATCCCAAGACAATGGATTTATCTTTAAAATGGAGTAATTACACAGTGGATGCATGGGTGACATAATGACATTGTGGTTTTATATTAATAAAAGAAAGAAATATTCTTTCTGAAGATGGGAAAAAAAATATGACTAACATGGTCATTTATGAGATTTTGGCAGCTACTTTTTAACTGCACAAAGCACTGCTGAATTTTTCAGTTATAAATTAGAGTCATACACAGTTTAAGCAATTCACAATCAGCTTTCATGTGACAAACCCTAGTTAACAAAATTTAAGGTACTCATGGGCTCCTAAATCTCCCACTTTTATATGGGGGCCTTTAAATTGGGGAGTCCCAAGCCACAGAAAAGAGGTAAAGGAGATGACATTTGAGGGCAGGAATAAAGAGATGTAACTTTACTTCCAGCTCTACCACCTTCAGGGCCACTATTTTTTCCGTTTGGCAAGTGAACATCTCAGTGCTCTCTGCTCCCCTGTGAAACTCAGCCTTCCTCAAGGAAGCATTTGCAAAATTACCAGTCTCTGCAGGAAGTGCAGAAACCAATTTGGCACAGTTAGGCTACAAAAACAGGCCTCAGGTTGCCAATTTGACACCCCATGGGTATTAAACAGCATCTGTTCACAGTGTTACATATTACTGTGTCGGGCTTGGCAGGATGACACCCATTGGGTGAGGTGTGGTTTGCAGGGGTTTTACCTCCCCTCTTGAAAAGCAAAATTTCACCCCCTGCTAAAACTTTTTTTATGTCCTGTGCTTTGTGTGGTCCATATTACTGCTTTCTAAAAATTCACCACAAAACACATTTTCTCATATAGAAAATTTGAAATCACCTTGTTTTGAAGTTTTCTAACTAAATTTTGAACTAAAACCTGTCTTCCTTTACATTGGTCTTATAAAATGTATAATTTGACTGAAATAAGGCTTTTTAATTTCTCCAACTTTATCCTTAAGAATAAACAGAAAACAGAAACTATAACCCCATTATTTGTTTAGTTCACAGTAATCTCTGGGACTTCAAGAAGTTTAAAAACCTATCTTTGACAGATGTTTTCACCATTGGAATAATTTAGAACCAGGGTTTGTTTGAGAGGTTTGGGTTTATGTGCACATAAAAAAACATTCTCAATTTTAATATGTTAATATTTTAAATTTTTAAATAACTAAAAAACAGAAATGAGTACTCTTTTCAGGACTGATTACAAATTTGTTCAAATTTATTATTTATTAAAAAGACAGTAAACGTTGACATTATATTAAGCAAGAAGCTCTAAACTTTGCTGAGTTTCAGTAAGAATTAATAACAAAACTTAGATGCCAAAATCATGCAATTCTGAAGAATAAGAAATGATATATGGTTTCTTTTTAATAATATATCATACAAGTGTCTGATACACCGAACTATAAGAGTTCAAGAATGGATAGTAGTACACAAACAAAAAATTAATTAAAGTTTTCACTGTAAGGTACAGTAGAAAGAAAACATCCTGCCCCTTATCTCATGAAACCCTTATATTTTGTGCCTGCCAGTCAAACTGATTGATACTCCTTAATAAACTGCTCTTCAGTGATGAAGTTTTCTCTACATAGTCTTTACAACAAACTTCTGAAACTGTTTTCTCTGGAGAGCTTCCATTCCTGTTCCTAAATTCTACTAAAAAGGCAGCTAAAAACATTAAATAGTTTCCAACTTCTACTTTCCTATTTATTAACTGCTAGAGTTGTCACAGGGATCTTATGAGTTAGTCAGGGAGTGAGACGGGAGTGGACCCCGAAAATGTACGTTATGATTCAGTCCAGTGTTTGAAGGCATGTGAGGTCTAAATTCAAGAAAAGAACAAATACTGGCTTTGAGTGTGATTATTCAACATGGTTTCTCTTTTTAATTGGAATTAATTTGCTGATCCATGCTTCATATACTTTCTTTTCAAGGCTGACTGTTAATCTACCAAAGGACACACCTCCAACTGCTCAAAGAGGAAACATTTCCAGCAGCAGTTCTTCATCCAGCCACCTCTTCCCGGGACATCAGGCTGGAAGCTAACGACTAAACTCATCAGCTTCCCTGACTTCCAGACTTGGTAGGCAGAGGGGTTTTCTTGCAGGTTTTTCCGAAATGCATTTCGGGAAGAAAATCACAGAACAAAGCCAACAGTAGTGATTTAGTGTTTCTCCAAACAAATTTTCACTTTCTTTACGTGAACAAACTTTAGTAAAATTCAAAATATTATCTTGTGACATCTCTCCTACTTTCAGTTCCTTAATTATCTTATTAATACCACACATTTTAAGGCCAAGAAGTGGTTGAGGTCTTTCAAGGAGACAATCACCAATACTAAGTAGGAAGCAATTTGCAAATATATTCCATTAAGACTATGAAGATTATGAACTACAAAATACAACCAAATAAAATGGTTTGTACAGCTGTAGGCAATAACTAAAAAGACCATACCAAAGGTAAACAAGAGGCATTGAGTTATTTGAAGGAATATATGAAGAGTTTATAAATTCTCATTAAAATTATGCTGCTATTATAAAAATGATGCATCATGGCCTAAGGATGCAGGAAAAAATGTTATTAAGTGAGAAGAGAAGAACAAAGCTTTACAGTGGGGAGAAATCAACGTCTCTGAAGGATCAGACAAGGTAGAACTAATACAATTGCAGGAAAGCTAAGAGCTAAATCCAGAACTGGATTATTAGCATCTTTTTTCTCACTCCTCAAATCTCTCCTTGCCCAGAAAATGAAGAATTTTTCTCCCAAACCATGATCATATGTATTATCAGAAGCAGTCTCCTTCTTACAGTGATCCCAGAACTGAGAGGTATTACTGCCTACACACAACTGTTTCTTACCTGTGAAGTTTTATATGTCCAGTGTCAAAGACACGTTTTTAAGATGTAGCAAGTGGAACCACGGTTAAGGCTGGGATTTTGAGACCTAAAGAACTTCAGCTTTAAATTTCCATTGAAGTAAATTGATTCAGTTTAATTCAGTCTAATAATAACATTAAAAGGATCCACCTTGATTTTTTTTAATAAACAAAACAAAATTTTGTTTTATTTGAAACCCATTTTGTCCCCTCAAGCCCTCTGATCAGAAAGGCTTGCAGGTATTCCTTAATTTTGCACCACACACTGATCTCATAACTTGATTTTGCAGCCTCCAACAATGATTTCACATTTATTGATATTGTTTGTTCTTCTCTCCTAAAGTCACCTACCAAAACCATAGAAATTACTTCAAGAAAACTGATTGTTTTTTATTATTTAAATGTACTGTTCTGGATTTTAATGAACTAGCCTTTCTATTTACATGACTTGTTTAAATGATGTGTTTCTGCACATGTTTCTGGTACAATTGATATCTGGTACAGGATACAAAGTGCCTATGAGACCCCGCCTATTGTGTACACTTGGACTATAAAATTTATGGCTTTTTCACAATCCAAATCAGCTTTGTTTTATTTACAAAATAAATCCATCAAAAAAGATTAGCTCATCTTTTTTATTGGATTTTATTCCAGGGTTGACTCTTTTCCCTGAGTCGCATTATGGAGCCAGGCATTTGTGACTGGAGAAGGCCAGAACACTGCTTTTGCTTTCATGCTCCAAGACCACTGCTGTCCAACTGGACATCTAAGAACCAAATATTCTGAGGGACCTTCTTAGCACTGGCCAAACACAGACTAACTGTAACCTCCGAACTAAAGGAATCAACGGTCCCGCTTCTCCCACTTGGGCAAACTCCTTGTGTGGGGCCAATGCAGTGCTTTTAAATTGCAGCAGTTTTCTACACTAAGATCCCTCTATGTAGAGCTTAGGTCTGGTGAATAAACACTGTACCCACTCCCAAATATCTGAAGGTCTTTGGCAACTGTTGCTGGACATGTGGCTTAAGTCACACAACAGGTTCAAGCTTCCTCAGCACCTTCAAGAGACTATGGGCTGCACCACCTTGGCTTCCTGTCACACTCAATCCCTTAGGAGTACAAAGCACTAAACCAAAAGGGTACTGATTTACACTCACTTTACCTTAGTGTAATCAACAAAATGAGGTTTAACGCTATGAAAACCCAAGCCTGGGTCTTTTTAAAATTATATTTTCAGCCAAAAAGACAGCCACTGGGAAAAATTCAGTCACTGATGAAGTTCTGCAGTCTCATTTTATTCATTCCCTTCAAAAGTTTAATAAAGTTGTAGTTATCACAAACATTTGCCCCACAGAGACTTTTCTGCTTTGAAAATCACTAAAATGCTCCCAGGCTGACTCTTATCCTGGCTTTTCATATAAACATACAAAGTGCAATCTGTGACACAGAACCAAAGGTCATGTAGAGGTCTTGTGCCATGTTGAACTAATTATAAAAAAATTGGCAAGAAAGTTAACACATGACAGTTTTATATCTTTCAGAGATATCTTCTGCAGAACATTGAGAAAGAGTCCAAATGAACAACAACCAAAAAAAAAAGACGACTTAAGTCTAAATAGAAAATTTAACTTGTTTAAATTTTTCAAGTTTTCATAAAAATTACTTTTCCACTGTTATGAACACAACAAACTTTTGGGTAGCTTCTGAACTAAGCACTATAACCTCCTTATCATGAGCAGATTGCTATTCCCACTGTAACACCAATGACAATTTTTCTAATGTTCCAGGCACACTGGATATAATTGGACATAATTCCCATTGACCTCACCTCAGCAAAGGTAAAGGCAGAAAGAACAAGCATCATCCTTTCTCATTTCCAAGTATATTACCTCTCCCCAAACCCTGTCAATAGGAAATTCATGTCTGGCATCCTGGCTGTACCCGATAGCTCTGCACTGTTAGTTCTGCTCACTTCCTCCAGAACTGAATCTTTCCACACTTTGTGGCAGTGCATGGCAAGGGCTTTGTGTCCAAATACCATGTTCTAGCTACATTTTTTTGTTTCATTATCACTTAAAAGCTCCGTTTCTTTGAAGTAAGTCCCACATCTAAGGCTGTGGTTGAAGCACAGTAAGTGCAGGGAGCTGCAAACCCATCCCACAGTCCCAGCTGAACGAGCTGCCCAGCCCTGGTGTCACTTTGGATGTCACCACCTTCCCAGGCACGACCCCTGGGTTAGGAGCTGCACAGCTGGAGTTGGTCCTGTTTCAGTGCCTGACCCAAAGCACGTGTCCTTTCCAAGGAGCCTTCCCTGTGCCAGAGGAGTCTCCAGGCACTTGGTTGCTGCTCATGATTCAATAAGTCACTGGAGAAGAACTGAGTATTTGGACAATAGCCACAGACAGATGAGTTTTCTAGGCAATTGCAAACAGAATACTTTAACGGTCTCCAACCTTCCGATTGGCAAACATCAATATATTTTTCATCAGAAATCCCCACCCCAGAAAAATTATGCTTTGAATTTGTTAGTTATTCTTTGTGAGCACCCTAGTGGTGACCTGTACCAGACTGAAAACCAACATGTGTCTATATTTTTGTGAGCAAATTTTCAGATACTAGAAGCTTCAAATGCAAACAAACCACTAAGTCTGTGTCAAAAACAGAAAAAGCAGTAATTAATGTGGCCTAAACATCAGCACTTAAGATTTAATTCTTAAAAATAAAAATATCCACGTTTCTCAGTGAAAAATGATTAATATCTTGTACTGGTTTCAGAGTAAAGAAGCTTAAAAAATTTTAGAAGGTAAAGTACTAGTTAGCTGAGAATATAGAACTTTTAAAATAGGTTTGAGCTTTTCAACACAGATATTCATGAAACTGTAAATGCCCTACCAGCTTTGCAGTTGTACAGGATGAAACCAGAAAATGAACATTGTATGACGGGAGAAAAAATAAGGTATTTTATAAGGGACAGATGTTAAGATTTTTTTTGGCAGTCTTTTCTCCTGTGATCATGTTTGCTTTTATACTGAGCACTAGGCAAGCCAGCCTTTCTGAATATTGCCAGAAGCCCCTCCTCAGTCCTACTGCTACATCTGCCATCCAGAACAGTCAGCACCTCAGCAATATCCATCCAAGCAATAAAAATTCACATATTTCACATTTTCAATCCCACCAGAATGTACAAGTTACATACAGATGGTGAGAGGGACCCAACAAATGAGACACCCAGGTCAATAAACCAGAAACCAACCAAACCTCCAGAGAGAAATGTCTCTTTTCACCACTTTCATAGCAATTTCCCTATCCTTGAATCTCTGTGTTAATAGATGTGATTATACACTCTATGTGAAGCCATACATCAATAAGAAAAGTTAATAGTTGATAGAGATGAAGAAAGTGGACAGTCTCTTGGTTGCCCATTTATCTCCTGATGTTTTATGCCTTTGAACTGAGTTACAACACTACTGACACACAGGCAGAGTGTACAGAGCTCAGGGTGAAATGATTATGGTTAGGAACTCAATGCTGATGAGAACGGTGATGACCTGTACCTTCCCTTCCAGTTTTCTTCTATATTTAGACCCAGATCAGTGCTTTGGATACAGAGCATGAAAGGGATTCATGTACTAATGAAATATAGATGTGATTTGCAGAAAGATCAATGATGATGTATGAATACTGATTTCTCTGACAAAAAGTGCTAGCAGGGGCAACCCAAAAGAGACGAGTGCATGTACATTATGAGAATTCAAACATTTGATGACAGAGCAATGTTTTGGCATGATATGGCCAAAAGGAGGAAAAAAGGAGAGAGATCACTTTCCTGCTCCAAAAAGGCTGAAAAGCTACACATTCTTTTTGGCTACTTGTTCAAACTACATCTCACTTGCTGCATTTTCATAATAATAAAGCAGTGCCTGTGCAGCCTTTTATCCTTACAGCTTCATGACAATGCTAATTATCAAAGATGCTGTAATAATTCAAATGGACCTTATAAAGTTTATTCATGTCCACTTTGTCACTAGCTATAAAGGTTTTTGATTTACTTGGTGGAGACTTTGCAAAGTGTTTCTGTTGCTCAAAAAGGCCACATCAATCTGTACTTTTATGAAATCAGTGAAAATCCTCCTAACACAGAAAACTGAAGCAGTTGGTTGTTTTCTCAAGACATGCAATTCACCATCCTATTTTACTTTTTCCAGCTGACTGTCTTAGCTTGTGCAACAGAGATAGGGGCAGTCAGACAGAGAAAAAATAAGCCATGATCATTTGTGGGAATGCAACAGGTACAACTAAGACTGAAGGAAACATTCAGATTTGCAGCATTAGTGGAAAGTAGTTTCACTTTACCTGTTCCTTTCCACTAGACTGCCTGTACCAAAAACAAACTACATACAAGATAAAGACCCAAGCAGTCAGGGTTTAAAGGTAGCTCAGGTACAAAGGCATGCTCTTCAAATATTCATTCTAAAGTCACAACAGGGAAATGAGATTTCTTTGCACAATGATCCCATAAAAAACCAAAATAGTTTCTCCTTTGAGCAGCAGATGCCCATCCTTACATTTTACTTGTTAATAAAAATACTAAAGGCTTCATATAACTATCAGTTGCAAGCAAACTGGTGCAGTTAACTTTTCAAATATATGTTTGAGACACAGCCTGAGTGTTATCACAGTCAGCTCTTATGTTTCCATTTTCATTTAACTTTGATACAGAATAAAAGACATGAGCACACAAATACAGAAGTGTACCATTAAATTCATAAAATATTTCACTCGTTTTTGTCTGAGTAACATCATGTGCAAAGCAATAAAAATTGAATTAAGGCAAATTTGAAATGCTCTTTGTTTTTCTGTTGTTTTAATTTCCATTTTTCATGTTTTTTCCAGAGGCTGGTTTTAGCCTATTACACAAAATACCTGTCTGTTTCTTGTCCTGTCAATCATCTGGCCATATATTTTACTGTTCATTGATGCTTGCAGATCTTAAGGTTTTGTAATCTGCAGCAAGAAATATGAAATATATTTGTTGATCTTAAAAAGATAAGTCTTTCATAGACATGTGCTCTAGTTAAATCAGAGATATAAGCATTAAAATTTCTGCTGGCTTTGTACAGCACGGTATAGTACGGGAGTTTTTCAGACATTAATGGGAAGCTGGTGGCAAACCCTGCAACCATTACCCACAGCAAATCAAGATTTTTAAACACATCACTTCTTTTTCAGTCATTAGTGTCTTCTTAAAACAACATCATGATTTGTTTCCTTGATCAAAGCCACAGACTTAGGAGTTTGAAAATAAATTTCACTTTGGTGTGTTCCTTTCAAAACAAGTCAGTCTCATAAGCAGGCTAATCTTGGGTGATGTATTATGATGGATTGTGCTTATCCATGCAAATTGTCTCAATAGACAGTTTGCCACTCATTAAAAGGGATTATTCTCCCCTGCACACAGCAGCACCACATGTGTGCTCACATCAGGTGAGAGAGAGGTGGGTTTAAGTGTTCACACAGGAGTCTTGAGGAAGCATTGCTTTTCCTGGAGACATTGGCCATTTCACAGGCATCTTACACCTGGGACACCTCCAACATCTGCAAAGCACGTTACCATGGGCTACACAGACAAGCTGAACTCCTCTGGAATGGCAAATTGTGGCTCTGAAGGCATATCTTTGAAACTCGTCACATTGGTATGATCATCTCATCCCCTTCTGCAGTTGCATGTGTAGCACCTTTACACACATTATTATTCAATACTTTACTGAAGCACTTCTCCCCATTTTCATGGCATCTCATTTCTTGATTTCAGCAAGAATTTTGTTTGAGTAAAGGCACAGTGTTATCCCATAACTGCTTCAAGAGCTCAGGTGTTTCTCCTCAGACACATTACAGCTCTTACTTATTTAAAAAACAAAAAAAGTGAAATAAACTACCCATATATTTGCAGTTTAAAAATTCTTGATTTCCTGTTTGTGTCCTCTCTTCAGTTACACAACAGAAGGAATCTACATTACATAAATTAGGGCACAGTTAGATATCCCAGAAAAAGGTAGAATCCTTCATCTGGGGAAGGAAGAACCTATCAGTGAAATTACCAAACAGCTGATCTCCTGTTAAATCCCTATGCAGTCATATTAGAACAAATACCCGATTAATTATATTCTTGTGTGCTGTGATCCATAAAACTTTATTTATCACCTTAAACTGCATCTACAGCTAGACATCTAATGAGCAGTAGCTTTTCCCAGTAATACAGATAATCTCTTTGCAGAGTATTAGTTCTTGGAAAGTAGAAATGCACCTTTTTGCAAATTCCATTTTATACTTTCAATTCCCAGGAGAAAGGAGAGTGGATCATAAGGAAGTGCGGGAAGAGGGAAAGACAGATTAAGGATGTTACAGTAATATTCTTTTGTTCAACATCTGCATGCTAGAGAGATTACACAATCTTCAGCAGATCAGCAAAAGAAGATTTGAAGCGACTAGTGCTAAACCTTCTGAGCAACTGAAACACTCTGCCTTCTTCTTTACCATCCAGCCCAACCTTTCCAGGTCCACAGCTAAGAAATATTCCATATCTCACCTAGCTGTTAGGATATTCTTTCCACCTTTTAAAACCAGTGAATACCACCCACCCATGACCTTGGAGTAAACATGGTGTCAGTAGCACACACTCTCAAAAAGATCCAATTTCTGCAGGCAGAATACAAAGGATCAAGAAAGAATTTTATAATTCTTACTAAAATCTACAAAGTACACCTAGCACTTTTTTTTTTAATCATAAAACCACAATACTTAACACAGAAACACAAGTTTTTGTTATTCTAATCTGCAAGACAGTTCATCCATATGATCATCAATGATGAATGGTTGAGCTTGTGAAACCCATGGAGGAGCCCCAAAGTTTTTGTTTTCCCCACCATGTCGTGAACATGGAGACAACAAATGTTTTGTAGCACGTAAAACAGGAAAGGTACAGCTGACACACAGCAAGTGGTGTGAAACAACACTGAGCAGTAAACATTTATCATGTCAAACTCAATTTTCTACCATATTGACAATCAGATCAGCTGGTTGCTGAAATGCTGAGGAACACTACAGCCCGTTTTCCCAACACCTAAGACTTTTATAAGATTTATAATCTTATGTAAGACTTTTGGGTTTTACCTTTTTTAGACTTTTTAGTTTTTATCTTATCTAAGACTTTTAGATATAAGACTTAGTTCATACACCAACAGGCACACAAATTAATATGGGACACCTCTCCCTATCTGGTATTAATTTGCTTGTTTGTTTCATATTCTGTGTTTACAGCAACATAACTGGTCTGGATGGCACAGAGCAATACAAGCAGCTCACAACTCCTTATCCTCTAGCAGCTGTAAATCCACAAGGAAGCTTCAAAGGTGGCTGGGCTCAGGCCAGTGCAATTCCCTTTCCACCTTGGAGTCTCCTGGGAAGCCTTGCCAGGCTGCAGAGCTGAGTGCACAGCACAGCAGCCCATCCCTGCAGAGATTGACCCATCCCACAGCGAAACATCCAAACATTTCAACAGAAGGATATTTCTACTTGTATTATGTAAACAGAGCATAGATTTTTAAAATACCAGGCAATTGCTGGGACACAAAAATAGAGCACAAGCTTTGTTGTTGACTACACAGTTCGTAAGGTACTGCTCAGCCTGTGCAAGCTGAACTACAAGAACACAATGCTGCTGGGAAATGAAAGATCCTCCACTTCACCTCTTTACTAAAGCAGAGACAAAAATTCCATTCCAAATGTTCAAAAATCGCTTTATGATCAGAGTAAATCTTTCTCTTCCTTTCACAGGTGTTGACAGGCCTTGACAAAACCACTTGTGGTAGAGCTGGGCACATAAAGGACATGAGCTTACACAGGGCTCACATATATACAAAGGCCATAAGGACACCAGGGAAGAGAACAGGATTGAGGTTTCTTTAGGGGCAAAATGGAGTTTCAGGGATGAGCTGCCATAACTCCAGACAACAGGCAGTGCAGTAATCCCATGTCAGGCTGCTCTGGACCTCCAGGGATCATTCTATCCCCTTCACAGTGTGAGTGCTGTGGACTCAGCAGCAGAGATGAACGTTTTGTGCAGAAATCTTGGTAGAAGCAGTTGCAGCAGGATGAACCCCCATTTATGTAGCACTGCAGCAGATCAGGCTGCAATACTTCAGCAGGATAGTGACCCCACCTTCCTTAAAGTGGACAAAGCCTTAAGCCTCCTAAAAGGCACACCAGGCATGCTCTAAAGAGACACAAGATGGATTTTGCTACTTGTCTCAGAATCCATTGACATACATTCTTAGAGCATTTTAATGAAGTATAATTCTACCGACAACAAATTCCCAGACACTGACCTCACAAATAGCTCTTTTGCAAAATTTTTTGTGACTTTAATATTTGCCACCTAACATTTCACGTCATAGAAAAAAAAGTGCTACTTTGACCCGATGCTTAGTAATGTGGTGTGAAGCAATGAGAGTCAATTTGCTGGGCATCACCGAGACATAATGTAGAGGAATTCTATGTTGATTTGCAGAGTGAATCAAAATGCCTGAGCTTTCTCTTTTGTGATATCTGCAAATCGCTGAATAATGTGGTTCACTGACCAAGTGAATTATTTTCAAGGAGTTTGGCACATCTTTAATTACAAGATATGTAAAGATGAAATGGAAACATGCTGTGCATATTTCTTTATGGCTGCTGAACTTTTCTTATAGAAAAGCACCTATTTTTATTAAACTGTCTCTAGAAGGCATAAAATGTACAAGGTGTAGGTTGACAATATATTTCTCAATGCAGTAAGTTAGCAGCTGAGCAACCTTTCAAGGTATGGATCAACCATGTACACATATTGTACCTACACACACAAAGCTACACATACACAAATATACAAATATGCAGAAAATAGATTTCTTGCTATTACAAATGTCTTTAAATTTAGGCAGCATACCAACAGTATTATAATGTTTCTCTTGCAACTGAGGAAGGCTCAAAAAAAATTGACATTGGGCCTTCTTTACTAAACATTTATGTGCCCTTTATGCTTCAAAAATCAGGAATTTGCATGCTGACAATGATTATGTAAATTCTCTGTGTTGAGATTCAGGTCCCAGGGGATTCCTCAGCTGAAAGTAATTCTGCTTTAAAGGTTTCATCATGGTCAAAATCAGTGGTTCTTGAGACACTCTTTTCAGCAATTCAATAAATACCCTGTCAGACTCTTGCTGTTCCCTCTCAAGCAGCAAGCCCTTCTTGGTTCACAACAGCAGCCCCCAGCAAAGGGTCTCTAGTTCAAGATTTCGAAGGGCTGGGGCACAGGACAGTTTTAAAGGTCTACTCTGGGTAAAAAGTTGCCATCTTGACTCAACTGACCAAAATTCATAGCTAACCCTGCTTGGAGCAGTAGATGAATCTAGATGACTTTCTGAGGCCCCTTTTAACTCAAATTATTCCATCATCCTACCATACTCACGCAGCTGAGCCCCCCCAGCTGGGGCAGGCACACTCAGACACATATCCAGCAATTCTCTGGCCTCACTCTGAGCAGCTGGACTAGTGCAATCATTTAAGTCAGGGCTACAAGATTATATCTGAAGTGAAGCATCAAAACACAAATGCCATCAGTGGGATTGCTGTGTCTTAAATTCTGTAACAAATATCGTGAAGGAAGTGTAGGGTTTTGGCACCTGTGTTGTTAGAGATGCTGTGCTTGGAAATGCCAAAAACTCCCAAGCAAGGCTTTATCCTAACCTAAATACTTATAGCAGAAATACATGGAGATTCAAGGCACTACCAAATTCCATGTAACTGTGGCAACATGCTCAAATGTGCATTCCAAGAAAATAGTTTTATAGGAAAAAAAGCTGATATAATAATTGTAGGGTTTGGGGTTCTCTCATATTTAAGAGATGAAAAATGTGAAAATCCATGAAGGAAATTTATACTACAAAAACAAGGGACTTTAGATCAATTATGAAAATATATGCTCTTACATGTTAATTAGACTGATCTACTATGAAATTCCTACATTCATTCGGGTGGTCAGAACTTTGAAAGCAACTATGGTGCCAGTCCACCTCAATCCAGACTGAATGAATCCCAGCCTCTTTTGGTTTTGTACCTCTGTAATCCCTGTTCATGAGAATGTACAATTTAAGTGGTGCGTTTCAGTTATTAAAAGCATTTCCCTGTCATTGCCCTCACTTAAAAATAGATATATAATTTTTTTAAAAAACCCTAGCACGCAAACCATTATTCTCCACTATTGAATTACTACTGAAATATCAAACTCCAGTTCTAACATGGAATAGAAAACAAACTAACAAATCAAGCCCAATCAGCTGTTCTGCTTCTGCAACTGTTTTCTCCCCTCCCCAGAAGCTCAGTGCCACAGATGAGAATGTACAGACCCCAACCAGGAACCTTGGCAGACAAGCTGTCACAAGGCTTCTGTGGCACAGCCTGGAGAACGTGCACATCCAGCTCCCATCACTGCACAGAACAGCCACAACAGCCCATACAGACTGACTGAGGAAACACCTCAGCACTGCCTTGGACCTTCACAGCCTCGTGCTGCTTCACACCCAGGTTTGCCTTCAATGCACATCTTGCCCCAAGTCATCCAAAGGCTATTTCTATCAAGAACAAAATAACTACAGGGTGGACAGGGACCAGCAGGTTCACAGCAGCCAAGACACATACCAGCCAGCTTTAACATCACTCGGGTTCAGTCACACATGCAGAGAGCTCAGCACAGTTCCACTGCATGGGTATGTTCCCGTTGTACTGACTTTGTACTGACACATTGTACTGACTGCAGAGTGCAATTAGGTTAATGCCAGCCAGAATATGCCTGGAGCTGGTGTGTGATGTCATGCACAGTGAAGGCATCACACTTTCCAGGAACACCCCAGTATCCAAGGATGAAGACCCTGTCTAGAGCATTCCTCTCATCTTGTTGAGAAAGCTTTGCTCTTGAAAGCATAATTTGACTGGCATAGAATGTGTGCAAAACAATAGAAAATAAACTACAGGCTTTATTTCTCAAGCATGTTACAGTATTTCCAAGTGAAGATTCCCAGCATCAGGCATTGCAGCCAAAGGCCCCAGAAGTCAGAGGGCAGCAGGGCAGTGTAGTACACAGGCACCTTCTGCCAGAGCAGAGCAGACCTGCCCTGGTGTGCAGCCCAGCCCCATCCTGGGACACAAACGAGAGCACACCATCTCCTTGTGTGCTTTCATTTCTTTTGGAAAGAAACCAAGGTGCAGAGAGGCAGGAAACCACAACACACTCCCAGAGGTGCTGTAGTCTGGATGGGCAGAGGCCCAAGATCTCAGGGCTTACCCCAAAAGCCTGCACTTCCCTCTGCACAGGCACAAACACATGGGTCTGGTGCTGTTTCAGGGAATCCCTTTATTCCACCAGCTGCTACTACTGAGGTCTGAAACTGAAACCCAGTGTGTGATCTCATGGATGAGTGCAAAGCTCTCAAGCTCTCATGTCTTAACAGAGGAGAAGAAAGGCTCTGTTTAGTTGTGCCAGAATAAATGAAGTGCAAAGGTAGCTGGGATGCCTCTTGAAGCTGTTTAGTGCTGGCACTCAACTTGAATCACTCTGAAGAAAAGCTTAGGATTTCTTAGGGAAAGTACTACGCCTCAATGCCTTTAAACTATTTTTGTGCTTCTGTAATCTTGGGCTGCTCTGCATTACAAGGACGTGGAAGGACTGCCCACTTCCTCAGGTTTTCTGCACACAGCAGCAAGAGGACCTTTCCCCAAATGGATGTGGGGTTTTTCAGATGCTCTGTACTTTTCCTACAGCCCAGGCAGTCAGGGGATGAGGGTTGTCTGTACTATTTTATGGCAGTTTTTCAGAAGAGTCATCTGAAAACATCACTCCAGCTGTGCTACTGCTGTATACAGACAGGAAAAAAAGAAAAGAAAACAGCAATAGTGTGGGACACCAACCAAGTGTTCAGACGAATTTAAGGACAGTTTTTCAAAATGTGGAACATCAATCTGCCAGGAAACTAAAATATTTTGGACAAGACTGATGGTCTCCATTTTAAAATTCATATTTACAGCAAATAACCAAGTCCCAGTAGCTTCATTTTGTACCTCTTCATTTTGAGGTTAATCAATGTGTACATCTTTTAATTCATCTGTATAAAATCTCTGGGTTTGGCTCCTACCAACTACACACTGGACTCAGCGAGACAGCAGCATCATCACTTTGAAAAAGCTATCAATAAGCAGTAAAATAACAAAAAATCAGTTTCTCTCCATGCTTCAGTCACACACACTTCAGATGATCAGGAGATGACAAAAGCAATTTCACACAGGAGAACAATAGAGATCCCTCTGTCTCAGCCTTCAGGGTGAGCACCAGTAACAATAAAAACACATCCTCTCCTCACAAAAATACAGTGAATGATTCCTGGGCAAAATAAATTCTTTCATCAATAACAATCCATCAGAGATGCTTCCTTCTTTCTTTCTTCCTGTAATTAATTTGTAAAATTAACAGCCCCACATACACAGACTCACAGAAAAATAATTGATCCCACTGCCCTGGATAGGAGCCACTTTATTGGATGCTGGCAATGATTACTATTTCATGCATATTATTTCCGTTCACAGAAGGCTGACGCCAATGCACACATGCAGCCTCATGTGGGATGTTCCACTGAAAAAAAAAGGATTAAAGAGAACAAACCAGAAAAGCTATCATACAATGTAAGACTTGTTGATTTCTTTGCCACCTTTTGTGCTAAGGAAAATAAACCATCTACTCGGTCAACATGTGCTACCAATAAGTTGATCTAATTAATGGCAGACTGCTGAGCAGCTTTCCTTATCTGCCTAGGAAAGGAGCCCAAGTCAGCTTCTGATTCTAAAGTTAGTTGCAGGAAACTACCTCACCAGGCAGAGCTGCAAACCTGGCTTGTCTTTCAGAAAGATGTTACACTAGTTTTACTCCAAAATAATGCCAGGAGCATTAAGAAGGTACATTAAGAGCATTTGTGTGAAAGCAGCATGACACCTCCAAAGTGGATTTCCTTCCAATGTTAATAGTTAACATGAAATGCAAAGAAATTTTTAAAAAGATGTTAATCCAAAGGACTCCTTAGGAAGTTGAAAATATACACACATAATATTGTTGTTAGATTTAAATCAGTTTGCCAATCAGCACAAGTCCCCACTGGCTTTAAAGTTGCCTAAAACCTGTACATATGCAGATGACCAACAGCATTTGGTACAATAACCCAGAAGTCACACAAATCAGGTATGTACAGGTAGGGTAATCCTGTCCTTATTAACTATGCAAAGCTCCTACCAAAAAAAAAAGAAAAAGACCACACACCAAAACAAAAGAGATAGGACAAGACATTTAATTAAAATGGTTGTGTCCTTTCATCCCGAATATCAGGTTTATAAAGTAAAGATTAAAATCAAATTAATGGAGTCTTATGGCTGATTTGCCTTCCCACAATTTGTCAGCATAGTTAAAGAGATCTTCTCTCCCTGCAAGGAAATGCATTTTTCCCAGTTCCCACAACTAAATATTTGGTTCAGAAAACTGTGTCATCGGCACTGTGTAAATCTGTGGTGAAGACATTCACTATGGTACAAAGATGTTGCAGGACTGTTGTTTGTTTAAAGAAAGACATGCAAGAATTTCAGAACACATAGATCAGTCACCATCAAACCTCCAGTCAAAGACTCCTATTTCCTCTGGCTTTCGATGAAAAGAAATCATTAGCTCTCCAGATTTACCTCTGTCTTCTAAAATAGCAGTGCTAACAAAACTGGAACTATCATCCTGCAGTACAGGGAGGTAAAGTAATATTAAAACCAGCTTTCTCTTCACAAGGTAATGCACACAACTTCTTTCAGGGGAGGATTAACTTCATGTTTAAAGAAAACTAGGACAAGCAGAAATGCAAGCATAGAAATCTAAAAATACTCCCTTAGTCTACAGAAAAGTAATTCTATATGAAATTTTTGAAATGAGTAGAAACATCTCCAAAAGAAACTTTCATACATTGAAGACATGGGAAGAAATAGTGCATTAAAAATGAAAGTGTGGCTTGAAGCCCACAGCTACATTACATTAAAAAATAAAAATAGTTATGACTAAGTCAAATATTATTTTGAAAGACCCTAGATAGCTTTTTACACTCTACACATAAGTAGACATTGTCAGTCAAGGAATGCATCCAACACCCACCTGAAGCCTTGCAGATATTTTAAGCCCACAGGGGAGGGATGTGCTGGTAAGCACATTTTTCCAGGGGTTGAAAAGAAAGAGGGGATATAAAATGACAGGAGACCATCTTAAAATTGCATTTTAGGTGGACATGTAAAGACAAATTTTATAACATTCGAAGACTCATAAATATATCATTGTAGACAGTGCCTGGAAAAGCAACAGATAGTGGATCTCTACCTCTCCAGCTGACAAACAACTTGTTGGGAAAAAACAAGCTGTTCAAGAACAAATAATGCCAGACAATGTTTCCTTAGAACTAATATCTCATCCCATCAAAAAGTCACTTCACCCAACATGTACCTTCCCAGGGGTGGACAGAGCAATGCTGTACAAAGTGTGCTGGAAATGACAGCTCTTGCTACACAGAGAAAGACCAGCTTTGATTAACCTGGAGCTTTATGCAACTCCAGACTGAGTTTTGTCACAAAGCAAAACGGTGTTGTGGTTTTAATATCTGTCTAATTTCTAGTTCAGTAGTTCTCCCCTTGAAATAACTTTTCAGTAGATTCCTGGAGCAGGTGTTCTCTTTCCTCCATAAACCTTGAGATAATGTAACTATAATGATTTTCCAAATAAAAAGTGAAAGGCTATATTTGTATGGACAAATATCTCCATTTTGTATCCACCAAGATGATATTATGGTGATGGTAATAATTCCATAGAGGAATTACTTAGAATACACACTCAGCTCTGACCTGACCCAGCTATAACTCAGATAATACCTTTCCTAACCTGGAAGAATTTATTTTCATTTTCAACTGAGTTCATCTAATCAAAATGCTTCATTGTGACAAAGAGTTCATTGTTACTGTGCAAATTGCAGCTACCACTATTAAGAATCAGACACTGCTACAGCAAATTCTGCCAACACTCAACTTGGGAAGAGAATTTTCAGATGAGCAAAATAAATAGTACATTATATTTTGTTACTAACAAAGTATACATTTAACACCCCCTGTTGGTAATTGCCTGTGTTAATGCATCACTAATATAAGCTGTGAACACAGAATTTGAGAGTGAAACACCACCTATTCCTGAATTCTGCCTGTTGCAGACTCCTGCAAAGGGACCCAAATCAAGGTAGACAAAGAGCAGTAATGTATTTTATTAGGCCAGGTTTTAGGAATACAAGGTTTTCTGAAGGTCAGGACTTCACAAGTTTTTACATGTTCCAAGACTCATCCATACTCTGCAACAGAAGACATTACCCTTCCCCATAAGCACTGCCTTATTTCAGATGTTACTACACAGTACTCAGGAAACAAGGCATCAGTTGTGATCACCCACCCTGCTGGGTCATTCCAGCCAAGGCATTTAATACTACTGGGCATCAATGGCCTATCAGTACAGGAAAATATATTTTCCTCCTGGAAATACTGTTTAACTCAGCAACCAAATTAGCCTTAAGGCAAAAATCCATTAGAATCTGCCAATGGCAAGACCTGATATTAGAAAAAGAATGGCTGTTCAGAAAAAGAGGGAGATTACAACCTTTATTTCTTTTTCTGCCATTGATTAGTCCTCAGATCTACAGACAGACAACACAGAGAAGCCCATACTGATAAGAACAGACCTATTTGCATCCGAGTGAACACAATGGCAGTTGTCTCTGCAATATGGCATATATACATACAGCTGCTTCCAGACAAGCACAGCAGAGGCATGATGCAGACATACAACAAGAGACAAGAGTAGCAGAAAAAAATATGCATGCCTTGTCTGTTCAAATGGTATATCTGAATCACATTTTCACACTACAAAAAATTTTTCAGCATTTAAGTTGTGATTTGAACGTAATATTTGATTCAACAATACAACCATAGCTTGTTTTCAAAAGCAAGCCAAACAAATGAAACCTCAGTGGCATGCAATTATGGATTTAAAACTTGACCTGTTTTCTCCTCTTCAGAAAACTAGGATATTAACCAACTGTACAACTCAAAATAATAATCACTGGTAGCATGAAGAAAAAAGTGATACATTTGAATCTGCAAAGTAAGTTTGCATCAGGGAATGTGTTTTGCATTCTCTGCTTATTGAATTATTGGAACATAATCACTAGTTGGGTAGGTCAGAGCTGCCTTGCCCTCTTCCCAGAGGAGACAGGAATGTTACTAGACTGAGATCATTCTGACAAGCTGACTCACTCCTCCTTCAGATCAGATCAGTCCAAGTGGATTCCTTTAGACAGGAAGAATAAATTTTTAGTTCTTGGTACAGGTCCATGCCCTCTCCAAACAAGGTCCCATGTCAAACAAAGTATGGAAATAGGTTTCAACTCTGCAGTTTTCCACGGATCATTTTATGACAAAATAATGGGGAAACACATTTTTAGTTCTTCCTGGGTATGAGAATGAGCATTTCTCACTGCCTTTCTCTCATGCTGGCCTGAGGAATGGCTAGTGCTGGCCACTGGCATTATGGCCTTCTGCCTTCAGCTCTCAGAAGCTGCAGCTTCCACCTTACACTGCTACTGCTCAGCCCCCCACCACTAGTTACACAAATGACTCACAGACAAGCTCCATCAGAGCCTTGAGCAATGGAGGGAGGTCACATTCAGCAGGATTCATGTTCTAGCTGCTGCCTATTAAATGGATACTCTGATGAACCTGCTGGAGTCCAAAGCTCTCGGTACCACCTCCTCAGTTCCCGCCAGATGGGATTTTTCACTCATCTGCCACCTGCTGCTTTGCAGCTCTGCCACCGTGCCAGCACCAGCAAGTGGTCCAAGCTTTTGGGTGATGATCCCAAGAGAGCAGAATATTCTCCAACCCAAAATCACACTCATTTTCTATCCCGTGCTCCAGCAGATATACTTCTAAATGAATACTGCTGTGTTTGCTGATTGTTTTATGGTTTCTTTACTTCTTGAGCATGTAATATTGTTAGGGTAATGTTGTTTTTAATTAGTTGGAAGAACTATTGTTTCAGAAGGCTGAATGCATTTGCTAGCAAGGGGTCTTTATAAATTCAATGAATGTTACTGGTTATGCCTCCACAGATGGGTACTGACAGCTGCCAGCCAGCTCTGCCCACACTCAGAGTTGGGCTGGACCCAAGCCAGTGCCAGTTCAGAAGCCATACTGGAAGCATTAGGACAATGTTGAGACCAAAAGCCTCTTGGAAAAATCTAATTTGAAAAATGGGAGTGTTTCAGTTCTTCAAAGAAGTCTCATTTGTTGTAAGTTATTCAACAAGTGTGCCATTAGTTTTCACTGTTTCAACCATAAAAAGTGACAAATCCCAGAAAATAACCAGGAAATAAAGAACCAAGTTATGAAAAATTGACCACTATGGACAGATAAAGCTGTGCTGTAAGTGGAGACAGGAAGGGTGATCACATACACAAAACAATGTTACATGCTCATATACATGTGTGTCAGAGAGAAGCTCGTACAAGTTATACATGTACAGCAAGAGTCACGATTTCTTCAGCAGCCCTTTCCTACACCTCCCTGGAAAGGCATTAGAGGGACAAGAGGAATGGGACAGATGGGCTCTGTCTTTGTCAGCAGAGGAGACAGTGATCTTTAGGGCTTGACACTGCACAGGAGGGCCCTGGGTGGCCAAGCACCTTCAGCAAGTCAGGTGTCAAATGAAGCAGATGGGGAGCATTAGATCATCCCAAAAGCAACACTGGCTGCCCAGGTCCTCTGGTAGCACCACATCACCCTCATTCTCCCAGGGATGGAAGAAGAAAATTATGCAATTCAGATTTCCTTCCTCTCAGGCCCATGTTGCAGGTTTGCCTATAAATACTACTTTGACCTAGTTCTTGGAGCAGTTGATCTGAATCTCAGTGTCTGGTGTAGTTTACAATGAGAAACTGAGCAGCTGGAGACTGAAGCACATGTTTTCTTCAGCTCTGAGAGTTGTAACCTCTACTTGTTTTGCTCTGGAGTATATCTACAGAAGTGTAGATTATTATGAATACATACAGACTAGGATAAACTATCCCATGCATGTGTCTACTCTGTTCTCTCAGTAAGGAAATAACCCACTGCTGGAGTCCAGACCTTCCTGGCAGCTTGGAAGCCACGATAATGCAAGTTCTGTCTAAAGGCAAACATCTGGTATCCTCATTATACAGAGCTTACACTTTTCTACAAAGAACAGGGAGGCAGAAATATGTCTCCACACGGGAAAGGAATCATGACTGAGCCAGCTCACTCTTTGCAGGTCACACTATGGGATACTCCATGCCAGGACTCATTCTCCCAGAACACGTGCTCACTCAGTAAAGGAGAGTAGAGGGATCGGCACAAGAGACTCTTGACTTAGGGGAAATTAAGAATGAGGGTGGAATCCCATCCTTGAAAACACTATCACACAGAATAAAATATGCATCAGGAGGATTTATATGGTAGGCTCAAGGTCTCCTCCTCCATTTCATTTTCTGTGCAAGTATAAATTACCTTGTATTTCTGAAGAAGCTGATAATATAAATATCTGGTTCATGATGTTTAAGTCATTTTTTGCTACCCAGGAAATGTTACATTATTGTGGGTGGTTGTCTGGAACATGTTTTTCCCCTTTGTCTCTGCTAGAAAGCCTGTATTGTTGTTAAATTCTTGGTGCAATATTTCCCCAAATCAGAAAGCTAAGAGGAGATAACAGTAAGAGTTTCACAAACACAATCTTTAAGAAAAGCAGTATCCTACAAATCCCACAACAAGCCCTTATTGGCACTTCCACTAATGTAAATAAAATCTATTTGGTTCTCGGAAAAACAATCACTTCATTCTTGTTATCAGAGGACAGAATCTGGGTCAACAGATGCGTTTTGGATATGTACCAATTCTTAAATGATTTAGTATTCTGATCTGTGGATACAAAAAGCAATTTCCTACATCAGCAGTACCTTAGCATAACGTGCAATTTCATCCTACCACCTACACTGCTGTAATCATTAAATGTTATAAAACATCTCCAGTAAAACAAAAAAAAATTCTGATATATGACTATAATGTAAAATCAGTGCTTTGGATTACGGTGTGATACTAGTTCAGTTATTTATATGTGTTTCAACTAAAATCATCCAAGTGGATTTCAACTATCACAAGATTAATCTCACTAATACTTTATATATACAGATGGTCAGACAAGAAAAATTAGACAAATATGAAAAATTAATATATTCTTCTTGTATAATATAAAATATGATTTGTCTCTGGAAGATTATAACTGGAGCTTCTAGTACCAAGAATAACTAGACTAACCAATATAGGTCCTCTGCTTTGTAGGAAGTTTTTCATTCTGTCCCAGCTCAAAAGTTATTGTAAGACACAGGAGATCTACAAAGCATACAAATACAATACAAAACACAGGCTTGCTTTTGCCAGGGTTTAATTTAGTAACTAGCCAAAGTTACGTATAGCTGGAGTCTTGTTCACATTCATCCAACAAGTTCCAAAGACGACAGCAGAATGGTTCCATCAATTACATATCCCAGCACTGTACCTTGCTAAGAAGGTGCTCCATGTCAATGTACCCTGACCACCACATTCAGTTAATATCATAGATCCAATGACATTTGCAGTGCCAAATAGAGTCTCATTATTGAGCCAAGGCAGAGGACCCGAATTCAGGTTCTGTATGTGCCACCCATTGTCATGGTTTACAAACACCTGCTTAAAAACACAGAGTTCTAGAGAGAAACAGGTACCTTAAGACACACACTCGGAACTTGATCAAATTAAAGACCTTCATTCTCACAACCTGTAGCAAAATAGTTGATCTGCTAGAAGGAAGGAGCACAGCCAGAGCAAACATTTCTGGCAGCATGAGGATCAAAGAGGTCTCAGATAGCCAGAAAAAATAAAGGATGCTGACATCAAAATATTGGCAGCTTGCATTGTTTCTTTTCTTTCCAAATAAAATGGGCAATGAAAACGACCAGCTTTCCCATCCAAGCTCAATCCTCCAGTGAGCAGCATTCTGTAGCTGTAATTATAATCTTGTATGTGTGCACACTCACTAATTTCCTGGGCAAGTTACATTTCAGCTTGAACACGTTGGCATGTAGAGACCAACCTCAATAACAAAAATAGATGCTGAGTTCAGCAACCTGCAGCTTTTTATAGTTGACCTTGCGGTTCTGTGAGATAGTGGCTCTGAGCCACTTCATTATTTCAAAGAGGGAAATGTGGTTCTGTGAGTTTCATGGGGACTAACAAGACACAAAAGATAAGTGGTTTCCTGGCTAAGTTCTTTTTGCTTGTTTTAACTTGGTCATTCTCATTTCAAAAGTATCCTGGTTCTTTTAATATTCACCATTCTGGCTGCGATTTGTGGAGCTAACCTTGCTTACCTAGTTTCATTTACTCCATGGACTTTTTCCTTTGTTTATGCAGTTTATTATGCAGCTGGTTACACTTGAAGTCTCTCCCATGTTGCATTCTGGCCACAGCAAGTAGCCATCAGTGCATTAATCATATCTCAGTTTGACTTCAATCTCCAAAACGACTACAGCAATAAAATTACATATATATGACTAAGAACAACAAATATACATAAGCAGTGGCATGACAGTCTGATTCTGTCAGTCTACTTGTCTGCTATATTGAGCAACTGGCTATTAGCATACCCAGCTGGCTGCAGATGTGTAATGAAAAAGGAGTATATATACTTTGGTACAGTTCCTTCTCACCTACATTTGAGTAGAAAGAAAGTTAGAGAGAAATATCCTAACTTTCTACTAGAAACCCAGCAGCTCCAGCAGGAGGTGGAGCTACTACCACCTGTTGGTTGGTCCACTGCAGGTGTGAGTGACTGAGACCTCACTTATCTCCTCTGCCCACTCAACCAGCAGCAGAAGCTATTGGAAGAGATTTTAAACAGGAACAGAACCTGAGACACCCCACACTCCTGCACTCAGTAATTTACTCATTTCCAATCCCCTTTTTCTGCATCATTAAAAAAAAACTTGCAGGCAACATTAAGTAGTGCTTCCCAGTCCTGTTGATGGCAAAGTCACATCCTCAGCCACATAAGCAGATATATTAGTTGCTCATATAACATTCATGGTGCAATATGCTCATGTCTACAAAAATCCTTGCTTACTCTGGGCACACCAGAAACTGAAAAATGAAAGAAGTACCATCTTCACTGCTTTTACTGAGTTATTACACACCACTGCCAATACCAACACCAGGTAATCTCTTGCTGGCAAGAGATTAATTATGGACACACCACATAAAACACACCAATAGCTAACTTAGTTGCAAAATAATATACCTCTGCTTTCTCTTAGAGGATTGCCACTATGAGAGTTCCAGTTAGGAAAGCCTCCCAAAGAGGGGCTTCCCGGCTAGTCGGCATGTGGAGAGACACATTTCTATTGTCCAAGCTCACAATGTTTCATTTGTGCAACACTGAATCCCAACTTAATTACACAGCTCTAGAGACCAGGCAAATCTCAATATACAGGGGCAAGTGGTCGAACAGCCCCATTTACATGTGTCACAGCTCGCCGGGTATCGCTCCAAAAAGCATCTGTCTCAACAGTCTCATCTGATTCTTACAAACAAGCTACACTTTGCATTTTTGAATTTAACAAAGATCACACAGCTGCCAACATACTATCAAAGCCTAAAGACCAAATAAACATTTGGCTTCCCTCCAGCCGTCCTTGCTGTGGTATTATTACTGACAACAGAGCCAGAGCAGCAAAAGCAATGAGATGGCAAATTTACACATGTGCCATATTTTTATACATTGTCTACATTTGCTGCTACAAGACTAAGCAGAACACTGGTGAGCATCTTCTGGTTGCAAAATCTGACCTATTTTAGGGCTTTATGAAAGCCGTACGGTGTTATTAGTGTATAAAAAAACTGCAGATGGGCAAAATTATCTAAGAAAAACAATTCAAAGGTGTTTTGTTTATTTTCCCATGTGGGTAGTAGAAATAGATCAGAACTCTATATTCTCAGGGCTACATTTTGCACTTTTTGAAGAAAATCTGTAATATCCATACAACCTGGAGACCCAACATTTGATGTTTCCCTTGGCATCTACTCATTTCACTTTAATCCCCACATTCCCTAGTCCTTGCAATTGGAGAAGCACACGTATATCAAAGGGTAGAATTTTTATTTGACCTGTGTAGGGAGTTCTGTAGGATTTTTCAGCTCAGTTAATATCCCAACCACCCTCTCATCAAAAGCCAGTTGTATCTGCAGATAAGAGGCCCTTCCTAGAGATAGTAATGTAGCTTTTTGATCTGTATCAGATGATTAGGACAGTGGACAAAGACAACTTCTGCTTTTCTACCTCTCCTATTTGGTGAATTTCCACTATGAAGATCTGCAGGAAGCAAGTGGTTAAGATAATGGAGCCAGAGGCTGGAGGCAACTCCTGACAGTACCTGCAGCAAAGCCTAGTCTTGAAAAACACTTTGTGCAAAAGCCCAAGCACTCACAGGACCCTTGGTCTGGAGGAATGTCAAGCCTGTTGCACCTCCCTGCTCTGCTCATGTTACCATAAACAGCTGTGCTTTGATTACCTTTCCTTCCCTCAAATTCAACCTATATGTAGACAGAAGAGGAAGACAAGGCACAGCCACAGCCCAGAAGGCAGCAGTATGTTAGCATTCCCACATGGACTCTCCTGCTGTCCACTCACAACAAAGCAGTAACACAGGTTGAGCCACATGGCACTGACCCTCCACCTCACCTTGCTGCAGTGCTCCTAGTGAGTGACACACCTCCTCTTCCATAGATCCCATTTCCTCCACCAAGCCAGGCCTGGCACCTACCCCCTCTGCCTTTGGGATGGAGGGGGCTGCTATGACTCACCACTGCTCTGATTCCCAGCCCCTTTCATCCCCAGCTCTCCTCACTTTCATGTCTTCCATCAATTCAAACCCAGCTTGCCCTTGGCTAGCAAGCTGGGAATGCATCCCCTCCCAAAAGAGAAAGAAAAGGCAAGAAAAGCAGTTTTGTTCACAAGGTTGCATTACTCCACACTTAAGGGTCATTTCACTACATTTTGAGAGAAACAGCTCTTGGAAAGAAGGGCAAATGGAGCAAAACAAACGTGGGTGTTGCTGGAAACATTTGCTGAAGACATCCCATTGCCCCTGTACATTTTCAAGCTTGGGATTTTTTTTTCTCCTCCAAGGCTTCTTTTAATGTATTCTTTCTTCAAAGTTTGTGCTATCTGTGTAATTTTTCAATCAGGGATTAGAGAGGATTAAGTCCTTGCTCGCCTGTGTCTCTCAGGGAGTGTTGGATTTACATGCATGCTTTACACACAATTCCAGTGCAAGTGCTCACAGCCATCTCAATAGAGATGAACAGTGGCTTACTTTATATACTACACAATAAAGTCAGGACCTCTCCAATTGTATATGTAGCTTCTCTCTGGTCTGTCCTCATGCCCTTTACCTTTGGTGTGTTTTTTACATAAAAAACCACAAGTAATTGCTTTCATATTGTGCCAGTTGTCCCTGATGCAACGGTGGTTTAGAAGCAACACTAAGCTTCAGCTACATGATACAATTATGTCCCCCGGGGTCCATCACATGCCTGTGCCAGAAGGAAATTCCCTATCTTTCCTTCATTCAGGAACTAAAAATTCTACTTACTCCAGTTTGATTTGGGCCATTCCCCCCCTCACACATTTTCAAATAATAATGCCAATCCAGCACCACTTTGTTTTACCTCTGTGTATCTCCACTGCTAAATTTGAGAAAATTTATTTTGATTCTGTTGTTAAGCAATACAAATAGCAAAGAATATTTACATGGACAAATTCAGTCTTACTTCTACATGCAGCTCTGCTAGATACATTCACATCAGCTTCAGCCAGCCAAAATAACTAATAGTATTAGTGACAAGGCAGTCAAAATAATCTAATTCAAGCCCACCAGAGTTGCTGGAGATATCCTCTAGTCACTAGCTTACATGGAAGCCTGTCCTGCTATTCCTACACTGCTCTGGTTAGCCATGATGTCTAGATTAAACCTAATGTATCCTTATCTGCAGACAGACCCACATTCTCTGTTTCCCTAAGGATATTTCATATTTCACCTCCACTGTAATCATACTCAGCAGGAGTTTATTACTTAGGTGCAAGTGGTCAAATAAAATCACATTTGTGTAATGGTGCCTGTCCTGACTAGATAAGTCTGTATCAGTATCAGTTCCTGGACAGTGGGACTTTGTTTCACATAGAAACTCCCAACAGCAAATTGAACAAACAAATCATTTGCTGAAAATGACCATAAATAGTATTAGAGTGGCCAATATTAGTTCCTTAAAGCAACCAGGTATTGATAAAAGGATTTGCATTCATCTATAATGACTGGAAAAGACTGACATCATGAAACATAAGAATTCAAGGAGAATAACAGCACTAGCAGGAATTAATGATTATGTACCTCTTCCAAGTTCTTTTGTAAGTTCACATAAATATTAACTCAAGAACACAATGTCTTTAAGAGTGCAGGAAAAAAATAATAGTTTAGACCAAAAGTGGGGGGGGGAAAGTTGCTCTGGTTATGTTGCCCAGACTTGAATTCCTTTATCATTTGAGATCCTTATTAAGTCACTTGCATGGTATAGATTACAGTTCAATCCTAAAATTCCTCTACATTTATGTTTCTTATGTTTTTTACTTTGATATCCTGCCTGTTTTAATGAAGAACAGGATGTGCAATAGCTTGTTACTTACGGCAGTACTTTGACAAGGAACCTGGATCTTAATAAAAAACAGGAAATAAAATCCTTCATATTAAATCAATTCTTTAAAAAATAAGCATGTGAATGTCATATTTAAGATTAAAGGTATTTCTCTTTCCAGGAAAGGATCATAATAAGGTGGGCATGTGGCTATTTCAAAAACTGCACACATTTGGTAAAGAGCTTATAGAAAACAGTGTCAAATCCCATATTGAACCCAGCTGCTGGTACTTACTTTTTGATGTAAGGCTTACTTCCTGCAGATATACATCAAATTAAATTCTTTACTAAGCTCACAATGGTGTTTTCCCTTTAAGCAGAAAGGCAATACTTACCTGAATGAAATATTATATCTCTTTAATGGGTTTCTACAGTGAAGCCACATTCTACATTTAAAAAGGTACAGTGACAGTAGGAACAGAGAGAAACTTACCATCTATTAAACCAGTTTATTTTCTCAAAAATAGCTTTAATGAATCCAGTCGGGATTTGTCACACCAGTGATATATCTGGTGTCCTAAAAGCAATTTTGATAGGACTGTTCCTCTGCTGTCACTTGGCCAATACCCCATAGTTCATACCACTGGTGATTTTAAGAGTGCTCCTCTGAACGGACACATGGAGTATTGTAATGGCAGACACACCTCAAAAGTAAGGGTAATGGACAAGAATAATAAGGCAAAGGAAATGGACAGATTAATACAGGTTTTCCACACTCTGTTTGGGCTTGAAACATTTGGTGCTTTTGACTGTAAGAAAGAATTTCTACTAGGTCCAAACTAGAAAGATTTCACTACCAATTTTGATTCAGCAATGTCTTCTAGCGTCTGTCTGAAGTGGTAATCTGTCTGTCTGCCATCAAGAAAGCAAATTATTGAGGAATCTCAGAGCAGAGTCAACAAAGAGGTGTACTGTGTTACATGTTAAGCTCTCTTACACTCTGTCAGTCTCCTTTACCTTTTGGATATATTTATCAGTAGATACAGGATTCTTAGTAGATGTCAAAAAAAAGTCATAAGATTATTCAAATGCGAGTTAAAATACAGAGCAGAACACACCAATCGTTGCATTAGTCAATACACACGATCTGTGGCCCTAAATTTAGAAGGTAGTCCATTTCAGAGTCAAGATATATTAATATAAATGGTCCAGTGGTGATGTGGGAGGAAACATGTAAGCAGAGTAACAAAGGGCAGGAATAAGCTCAACCACTATAAGCTAATTTTCCATAATTCCCAGCAGAACACTAAAGGCTGAGGGCACAGAAGGCACAGGACAGAGGTTCTCCTAACACCATTTTAAAATAGTGCTTGTCTGAACTTTTTCCCAGATGTGGTAGTTCAGAAAGAAGATGGCTGGTGGGTGCTGCAAGTCCTCAACGCTGCTGTATAACTACGAAAAACAAACAGTGAGAAAGGCAGGCTTCTAGTGAGACCCTCCCACATGCTGAAAGATTTTACAAGTTTAAAAGGCATATTCATTCTTAAAATAGAGTTGATCATCTATAAAAAGCCAAATAAAATCCTTTGGTAGATTTATGCCTAGTAGTTTTCTGGGCATTTCTCTTCCTAGCAGCCAGGTCTGGATTGAGCAGTGTTAAGTGGGCTCATACTAAATTGAAACCTGGCTCCGAAACTCTCAGGATGGTTCTAAATTTTTGGGTTCTAAATTAATCTTTTTGAAACCAAACTACCTCACTGTGAAAAAGCTTACTTCTGACATTAAGTCTTCCTATCTTAACAGTATTTCAACCCATACTAAAGTTACATATCAAGGAACATTCCTACAAAAGCGATGTCATCATGCCTCTCATCCTGTCCTTTGGAGAAGAGATAAATTGTCAAGCATCAAGTTTGTTCTGAAAATTTTGGGTCCAGCTCCACTATGAGATCTGCTGATGGGAGCATTTGACATTTGATGGTTCCCATGAGAACCTGCCCGTTTCCCTGTCTAAAGCCAGCCAGCTCTCTGCTCTTAGCCTGGCATCTTTGGAACAAGCACTGCTTTCACAAGTAACCTTCCCAAAGCCTTCAGGCCAAGCTTTACATGAAGGCATCAGTAGAAGTTCATGTTTATCTAGCATTGACAAAAAGTCTTTAAACCAGACCAAAGCCCAAACAAACATTCTGCAGGCTCTCCTTACCAATAGGACTGAAAAGCCATAGGAAAACAGAACACCCCAGCAATGGTAAATACCAGCTCTGATTTGCAGCAAAGCAGCCTTGCCACAGACAAACTGAAGATGCAAAAATGGAAACATCACGTAACAAAAGCATATTACTGAGATTTTCCCCATTTCACACCCAAGGTGTCCCTACAGTATGAGTCCCAGAGTTCAACTTGAACTCTCCAAATCTCCCTAAACCAATCCAGTCCTCCCAGTTGAGGACTGACTCAAAACTACTGCCATTTGGAGAGTGCCACAGTTGTGCTGACAGCCTTTGCTGGACCAAAACTCCTGAGAGCACAAAGGCCAATCAGGTCTTCCCTCATAAGGTGTTAGTTAACTTTAAAATTTCTACAACTACCTTTTCAGTAGTCACTGCCTTCTAGCAGCAGTGGAGACAAATGCCAGCTGGGCACAAGTCTGCACACGGAGCCAGGCAGATTTATAAGGGCCCCAGGGCTTTCTGTGGATGAGCAGTTCTCAGTATAACCCAGCATCTCTGCCTCCATTCCCTGAACAAATTGCTTTGCTCAGACTGTTGTACACTCTATGCAGTTGCATTTCTATACAATGCACAGCCAGAGATCTGGCAAAATTGAACATTGGCTTCACTGCACAATATTCTTGGGTTGGTTTGATTGATAGAGGAGACTTCTGACACCCCTATGGGTGTTTGGCTGCTTTCCCTAGAGGATTTCTGAGAAGACTTCTCCAGCCACTACTTATCTGCTACAGACAGCCATTTTTCATCTTCACAGCTACTCTCTCTTGTACATTTACTTTCAGCAGACTGTCATGACTTCTATAATGCCAAAATGCCTAAATATCTTTTTCTCTCTCTGTATATATGTATTGACTAATGCTAAAACAGCAGCCAGTCCCTTCTCAAGGTGGTACATGCACACCCAGTTCCCATCTTCAGCCTAACTTGCAATGCTCTCTTCCAACCAAGACCCACTTGCCTGAGCTAATCCCATTTCATGTTTCCCAGATAGGCTGCTTGCCATGCACATGCCTGGGCAAAGGCAAAACTTAAGGCTTCTTGTTGCTCACAGGGATGCAGACAAACTGAAGCCAGAGCCCCACAGGGCAGTATTAGGCAGAAACATGATCAATGCAATAGTGCCAAGAAAAGCAAGCCCTGTGGAGAATCTCTGGTGATATTCACCCAGAAATACAAAAAGGAAAAAGCATAATTTGGAAAAAGATATGGAAATATTGAGCATAAGAGTGGGAGTCCTTGCTAAACCACAAACACAATTCAAAATAGTGGCGGAGATTTAAAAAAATCTTTTAAAGTTTGACTTGATCAGAGTAGTACCGAGCAGCTCTGGCAAATCTTACTCCTGCTGCATTTTAAAATCACTCTTATTTTAGCTCTGCTTTTGCAGATTTTGTGCCTACCAATACTTCCTGAGCAAGAGAGGCTTTAAACACATTATGAAGGTCCTTAGCACACCTCTCGTACCAACAGACCACACAGAAACCCAGTGGTGAACACCCCTTCCAGTACAAGTCATAGCACAGCACCATCTTACTGAGATCAAGGAGTCCTCGCAAAAGAGGTGACTTGGCAGAAACAGGACAGTTACAAGTTGCTCAGATGGTTTCTTCACCACCACAGGTCACAGGGTAGAATGAAAAACTAGGTAACCCAATCAAAAACGTCTGGTATGGATAATCCCATTACCTATTTCCACTGATTTCAGACACAATGCAGATGTGAGGAGAGCATTTTAACCAGAGACATGCTTTCCACAAGGCAGAAGATTGTGTGTTCCACCACCACCAGCTGGTACAGCTCCATGAGCTCCTCACCTCAGGGTGCAGAGCCACGAGCCCCAGCAGAGCTGCACCCACCCACACACCAGATCTGCCTGTGGGGCACCACATGTGAAGCTGCTAAACCCTGGGGTAGAAACGTGTGTGAAACTCTGCTTGTACAACACAGGGCTTTGCAGAAGTGTTCTCCTTTGGTTCCAATGCATTCAAAATGGGCTTGACATCCTGACATTTCATGTTAAAATGAATCTAGACATCCAGAGCAGAGCCTTTGACAGAAAAGCTCAGCCAGAGAAACACAAAGCTGGGACAGTCATGTAACTTCCAGATGTAAAACAGTGTTGCTTTTATACAATATCTTTTTGGCTTTGTTAGCAGTTCAAAGGTAGCACGGGTGAGGGTGTTCATTCAAAGAGGTGTTTGGCTCTTTATTTCTCCTGTGGTTCCAAGTCTTCTGAAGTTCTGATTTTCTAAGTTGCCTAAGCACCACCTTGTACAGAGCCCTGTCTGGTGAGCAGTGAAGGAATAATATCTGTTTTAAATACTTTCACCCATCCCCAAGAAACTAGTAGTGAGGAAGACCACTCTTAAGGCCCAAGTTTCCTTTCATTCCCAGCATGCTTTACTAAAAACAAATTTGCTAAGCCAAACATCCCTGCACCATGACCGAAACTTGTTCTCAAAATAAAGAACATCTTCTTACAATCTACTTTTTCTGTCTTTCTGCAAGAGGCCTGGTATGCAAGACATACCTACTTCTGATTAAAAGAGCTTTTTAGCTGAGATAGGAGCATGAAATGATCCTGACTGATTTCCTGGATGTCACAAACAGTCAAATGGTCCACTTTATCTGAAGAAACTTTGAAATACATACATTTCCTTTAAAATCATCCTTCAAAGAAAAGTGCTGAAAAGAATAGAGTGTACGAAAGAAGGACAGAAGAATTAGCACACTGACTTAAATTTGGCATCTAGTTTTCTCTAAGAGGAATAAATCCCTTTATATGATCCAGTTTCCACCATAATCATAGAATTGTTACCCAGACTGGCCCCAAGATATTCTACATGTGTTATTAGAAATACTTAGCATTACTTGCTATTATAGCAACATGCAGAGTACTTAGGCTTCTTGCAAACTGACTTCAAGACAGTAACGTACTAAGACAATCCCATACCAGTGACTTCTGTTATTTATTTTCTTAATTAAAAGGTAAATTGAATTTTCAATGCTTCCTTTTACAGAGAAGGAGAAAAAGATAGAGATTATAGATAAGAGAATGCAGCATAATTACAAAGAGTGTGATAACTGTTTCTTTTGTAAAGCATTTCCAGATCACTAGATGAAAAGCACTTACCTTTTTATAACAAGTCATAGCAAGAAAGAATGGTTACAGACCCTCATTAAACATAGAAAACAAATTTTCCTAACCTGTTGTTCCCACATTATCCCTATTTTCACAACTAACTTGGGGAAAGCAATTACATGCCCTATTTTCATTAAGATTTTACTCTGCATCTTTCAGCAGGTAAGAACACAAGAAACATCTTCTTTTTACAAAAACTAAAAACTTCATTTCTATCTGTCTACGCTGCAGCAGGAGTTCTACTTCAGGATGTCTGCAATTTACGTTGCACCAGGAATCTCAGCTGTCCTCACAGATGGGCAGGTACAATGACAACGTGTTTCTGCTGTTACACCTGGCACAGAATCCCAGGCAGAGGGACACTGGTGAGCACAACACGGGACGGTACCGCCTGCTGCCTCAGGCTGTGCCCTTCCCACGGTCAACCTTTCGTGGAAAAGGGAACACTTGCATATCTACTTGTCTATCTAAATTTCTCCAGGCATTGGCACACAAGAAGAGCTAGATGCTCTCACCAGAGTAAGCGAGGAGCCGTGACAGCCCCGCTCCAGGATCTGGATGTACTTGCCCACTAGATGGTGCAATGGAATAAAAATAAGAGCTGGAAACTCCACTACTTAATGTTTGGTATCCTGGAGAAATCTGTTCAAGTATTCTTACTTCTCATTTTAGCTGATAAACGTCACAAATATTGTATAATCTCGAATTTTTCTATTCCTAATACTAGGTTATTTTGAAAATTCTGTTATTAAAATAAATATTAATATTCCTTCACTGTGAAGGTTACAAAGTCTTCTTCTGAGGACACCACATAGTAATTACTTCAGTCCAGAGCTTTCAGTATTAAAGGGCAGATCTCTAAACTAAACCCATACAAGTAGTTCTTAAAGTAAGCACTTCATTTCCACAATTGGCAGGATACCCAGGAAGGGCTTCCCTAGCCAGAGTACTGCCTGTTAAGTGACTGAGTTCAGACAGGACTCAAAGGTAAGACATCCCAGAACTATTAATGGCACGTGGTTCACAGGGTTGGTCAGAGCTTCTGCAAATGCCTCAGCACAGGCAAACTGGAAAGCTTTCACCAATCACAATAATACATGTGAGTTTATTGGCCTTGTAAAGTATCCCAGTAAACATTTTATTGCACTGACAGTTACTACAAGAGCGAAATGACACCTTTGGCATCCCTTTAATGAAAGGTGAGGATGCATTTTGTTTTACTATTCTCTGGTAAATATGCTTTCCTATGAGTGCATGCATTGGTTGGAAGCACAGGACTCCCACGGGTAAACACCTTAAAGCTGCACCACTGAGAATGAGTTGTTGGAAAAGGAGTAGAAATCAGAAAAATATCAACCTGGAGCTCAGATACGGCACCATCATCCATAGTGAATATTGTGTCTCTCCCTGCTCTAGTCCAGTAAATTCACTGGTGTAATTTCTCAGGAAAAGTATGGTTATTAAACAATTCTGAAAACATATTTCTCTTAATTCTACAGAATTCTAGGTGGCAAAAACTGCTCTGTGACATTTCTGTGCTGGCTTTCCAGACATGGCACCAGAGGGAAATATGCTCTGACATGATGACTGCACCAGGTGGCTTTGCACAAACTTGGGAGCCACGATATAGTGCCACATCACTTTACCTTCCCCAGTCTGGTGCTGAATTTCACAAACAAAGCAAAGTAGAATCCTTCTGAACTGTAGCAGCTGAGAAGTTGAAGCTATAGCTTTTACTTACAAACATCTTCCTCAATAACAGAACACGGCCATGGGAAACCTTTGCACCTTTAGCTGCTTAGTGTTCACATTCTGATTGGTTCTAGTCGCACAAGTTTATTTAGGTGCTTCTTTTCAGGTTATTTCCTCATATCCACAAACTTCAGCAGAAGAATACCTGGCAAGTATTAGCCCATCCTGACATGCAAACCTTACTTCTGTTCTCTGTACTGCCAGAGCAGGAATTAATAAACCAGGGCAATAATAGCCTCATTCTCAAAAAGTGACCTGGCTTTGAAGCTTGCTTTACTTCTAAGCTGGCTTTATCTCAGATGCCTCATCCAAAATCCCATTTGTCACTAGAGGGCACTTCAAACCAAGCTGTCATTTCACATTAGCACAATCTATAAATGTGGAGGTTTATACCCAGCCTACAAAAAGTTCCTCTGGCTCCTAGCAAGCATGCACAGCGTATCTCATATAACTTGTCTTATGTTAGACAATACGAGTTTTAATGAAACTATTTCCTACTTTTGGAGAGCAAAGCTGGGTCCAGACCATGTCCTTTGTGTCTAGCTAGTATAAAATGGCTTATTTTAATAAGCACAAAAAAAAAGAGGACCAAACACATCCACCCACCGTTGCTTAAAAGGTTCTGTCTTACTGTAAGCCGTGCTTTTTCTGTGTACTTTAAACTTCTGAATTTCAGAGACTAAAACCCATGAATCAGGACTGAAAACAGCTTGGAAATAAATCTTACTGAAAGGAAAGCCTAGGACCAGTCAAGTATTACTAATCTGTTCATGTTTAGATAATTGATGCCCTGACAAGCTACTCACCAAGAGCTGCCTTATTCTTAACAACTACAGGCCAACCAGTTACATGTAGGTCCCCCGTATTTCATTTCATATTCGCCAAACTCTTTAAAAGCTTGGAGTATGAAAGTGCACGAAAGCCCTGACTACGGTGTGTCCTAGTCAAAGGTAAGACTCCAGGAGAGCAAAGACTACTTTCAAAGTCTGGATGACATTTGACTTCTTGTCACTGCATAAACAAACAATTAATAAGACAGCAGGGTAGACATTACCTGGCAGCCCCTTCACAAGTGGCAGTGACCAGCTCCCTGTGGCTTAGCAGCACGAACAGTAGTAGCCAGTAGGCTGGAAATTTTAAGAAGGCTGCCCTTCTTGACGAGGGGGAGAAAAAAATCAACACAGGTTTTTTTTTCTCTTGAAATTGATTTTCTTAGAAAAAGAAAGTACCTCTAGAAGCTCAAGCAGCACTTGACTAGGAAGGAAATCTCTAAAATACACTCAAGTGATATGTTGGTCTGTAAAGCTGCCAGCTGGTATCATTGTTGTCTGTTCATTTTATAGGGGACACACCGCATTATTCAGTGTCTTCACATAGAACTAGGAAGTGTTCAGTCATTGTTCCTTTTCAATATTGCATTTACTCACTTATAAAAGAAAAAGGAGCAGAAAAGGAAACCACTGAAACTGCAGTGACAATTTTTCAAGAATTAATTAAGAAGCCCTCATATACATGTCACTTTGCAGAGTGATGTACCTTACCTCAGTAAAACATTTGTTTCTCAGCAGTGTACCACCAAAGTGCCAGTGCTGATGCAAATTTGAGAAAAATTTAACACATGCATTGTGAATGATGAACACCTGGAAACAAGTTACAAAATGTATACCCCGACTGCTTTCATCCTTTGAGAACAGGGTCTTATTTTAAGATTGCCCTTGGTTGGCAATATTGATTTCACCACAATGTTTTTAGCTGCTAGGCAATTAGTTCCCAGATCCACCTACTATGAATATAGGGGATATGCTCACACTTTGCAACACAGCAGGTTCCTTAAGGATAACCTTAATGACTGTTCAGTATCAAACTTAAAGGATCTATGCCTCCTAATACCACTTGGTTACATTTAAGAGTAGATTCAAATCAAAATTGCCTTCTACAAAACCTGCTGCCACCTACAGACCTTTCATCAAATTCGAAACCAGTTCAATTCTATGCTTTCTTACAGAGCCCCATTTAAGAGCTACCTGACCACAAGTAGGAAACAGTGAGCAATTGCAGGCAAGGAGACAGCAGTCTGCTACTCTGATAAGGCATCATTACAATAGTAACCATAATTTTGTGCAAAAGTTTGCCAGTTTGCAACTTGAAGACTGCTGAAAAGTGACAGCTAGAGTTGTGAGTGGAGGGTGCTCTCACAGTAGTGATGAACTTCAGCACTGGAAGTGAGCTCAGAGTGGCTGCAGTGGCTGCCTGCCAGTACTAATATATACACAAAGGGTGTTGCTTCAGCTTCATCACACGCAACTTTTACCAAAGATACTAAAACAACAGCACAGCGCAGTCCTTCAGAGACTGGGCCAGCCTTGCAGAAATCTTTACAACAGTAAAAATACTTAGAGCCAACAAAAACATCATTGTACACATTTAAAACTTCAGAACACGTTGGCTTCTTGGCCAAAGGCCACAAGCCAATTGTTAAGAATGGAGGAAACTGCAGTTTAAGAAAATATTCAAGCCAACTCCATGAAATCAGTCACAAATAACAGATTTGGGCCTTCACTTGTCTTCACAAACACAGAATTTAACAAAAGATTTCTGAGGAGTGCCACTTCTTCTTATTCTCTTCACTTCTGCAATGACATACCCATGGTATTCCCAGTTCCATCCTATGACCCAAAACAGCATGATGATAGTTAACCACCATGTTCTCAAATCACAGATAGGGTGTTTGCAAAATTATGCAATTTTAGTTTTCAATAATACAGAAGAAAAGTATGAAGAGCTAGTAAAGTATATACACACACGTGTATGAAGTATGTATTAGCTGCTTCCTGAGCTGCACATTCACTTGAGAGTGAGAAGAAAGCAATACATTTGGGAATTCTGATACAGCTCACTTGGTTTTTACTTTAGGCTGCACCTAAATGCACGGGTTTGCCTAAACAAACATTCTGGTAACTGTCATTCTTCTGACATCTGCAGCACTGAATATGTGTCCATATAACAGCAGATAGAATTTCTTTACAAGTCTTCATCAAAACTGAGAACAACATGAAAAAAAACTAAGATTATTAGAATCTCATGCATATCCTCATTCTGCCAAGAACTCGTTTTAACACAACCGAGTCACCCCATTTTTTCTAAAATCATGAAATATTGCATTGGACACCATATAAACAGTTAGACAGACTAGGTGTGAATCAAAGATGGTCAGATGTCACTTATGTGCTGGTCACTGAACTACCTAAGTGTATAGTGAGAATTCCTGCAATTCATCTGTAAGTACAGTACCTTGTACTCCCTATTATTAAAGCCTTATCCATTTCTAATATTTCAGGTTTGTGGTTATCCATAATGTGGGGAATTTTCTTGTCCTACCCACAGGAGGAGACTCACTGCAGCTTTGCCTGAACAGTACATTATAATCAAATCTTTCCATTTTTGCATTTATGTTAGTTTAAAAACAAAAAATAAAACTGGGCAGATAATCAAGGAACCCAAGCTATGATTTTACCACACACATTGGTCATAGATCACTGTGATCTTCTTGCTAAAGCTTTAGATCACAGCCCAATCTCTATTCAGTTTAAAGGAAGTGGTTCTTTGAAGGAAATAATTTCTTATCTCAACAAAAAGGGAACAGAGATAAAAAACTAAAATTTCGATCCAAATTTGAACAAGACCTTATTTGCAGGTCAAAACTGTCTAGCAAACTACTGTCTTCAATTTCTGTTCCTGGTTATGGCTAACTCAATAAGAAAGACTATCAGGACAGTTTTTAGAAAATTACCAGATTACTCCGGAAGATCAAAGATATTGGTGTGTTTCAAAAATGAATCCCAAATTATTTTTCTTACACCTTTATATGTGATATTCACCTGTTATTAGAGAAAAAAATACCCCAGTAGATGAACACTTTGCAAAAGACAAATCCTTCAAACAAAGCAAAAAAACCTAAACCACACCAAGACTGACTTTGCAGATATCTTTGTGATCTCATCATGGTTATTTAAGCTGAACCTGTGAATTACTAAATCCTTACATTTCGGAAGGAAATCAAGGAAGAATAAAAATTGATTTAGCCATATAAATACAGGAAGTAATAAAGGCTTCATGTGATGTTTGACCTTCTGATAAACTGTGCTGCTAAATGATTCCTAGTTTCAGAGCAGCAATAGCATGGTTTGGTAACTAAGAGTTTGCTTCTATAAAGTATCCATGAGTAAAATATTTCACTCACTGTACTCTAAAGTCAAAGTTTTGGGAGAGGAGTCAGTAGGCCAAAAGGGATCAGTCCCACATGTTTTTCCAAGCCTGCATTCAACCAAAGGATGCAGCAATTCCTCTGGTGTGACCCAACTATGCAGACTGATAAATCCAGTTGATTTAAACACTTGAAAAAGTAAATTAAAAAAAAAATCTCTATGGCTACAAGCTTTTTTTACAACACTTCTCCCTTATACACGGTGGTGGAGTATAGAAAGATGCTTCATAGTCTCTTGCAAGATTGGTTCCATTATCTGTCTGCTACAGGATCTGCATTGTTCTTCTTGACAGCACCAGAGAGAAAAAGGTTTGAGTTTTCTTGACAAGGAGCAGGGATCAATATGCTAAAAAAAATAGAAAGAAAAAAACCCCACTGTCAAATAGAAGTCAGGAAGCAACAGGACAGGAGAAATTAGGAGTTCAATACTCCCAGGCCAGAAGAAATAGGGCACAGGACTTGAGGGTTGCTTTTCTCCTTCAGATTGATGCAATCAGTAGTTTGTATTTCCCATGAGGCCCAAAGCACTCTCTTCAAATATAAAGCAGAACTTCCAAAAGGGAATAGTTTTGGAACAAAATTCAGTCCTACAATTCAGTGGAGGTCAGTGCATGAACTCTTAAGTAAGCTGGACCCCAAACTTTTTCTCCCATGCTCATAAATCCTTTTATAATCCTGTTGTGGAACACAACTAGTATAGATGTACACATTGTAACCTCCAGTCAGGAAGAATTTTGTACAGAAAATCTCCCACTAACCAGAACAAGCAGCATTAAAGCCAAACTTCTTCCTTGTTCCCAGATTATTTTGAATTCTATCTATTTCAGCATTTTCTGCACATAGCTCCTATGTCACCACTTTCTCTAGCTGCATTTAAGAGCCAAACTCAAGTGGATTTCAACAGGGACTGTCAAAAGAAAATGCAAAGTATTCCCAATAGAAGCAGCAGAAACAATCCTAAAAACATCCCTTAAAGATTCCAAAATATTTTCTTCTCTTCTGAAGGTCAACAAAATAAAACAAAACTAGGGGCACTAGGGTCTTCACCCTCTTAAAACTTCTTTCTAGAGCTTCACCAGATCTTCCAGTTTGACACTTAATTTATTTGAGGGTTTGTTAATACTTCTTTTTAAATACTTTCTTTAAAACATGTTAGTGAAAGCCCCAGAGGACATGCAAGAAGAAAATGGGTTAAAATATAGAAAAAAGTACAACTTGTGCAGTTAACCTTCAATCAAACACATTCAGCTTCATGATGTTGATTGAGGGATTACAGCATTGACATGTGCACACATCAAATTTTATTCCCTAAGTTGAATGACTAATATTGAATTTTACAAATGTTGTGAAGATAAAGTTATGCCATGCTTTGATGTCTCTCTCTGTTATAATAAATTCCCTGAATTCGTTTCTATGACCTTGATTTCTTTAATCATAAAAAAGGGGCAAAGTTCCATCCTGCCCTTGTCTTTTAGCCCTGACACATCAGTGTTTTACATTATGTCATTTCAGTTGAGAATCCTCACAACACCAAAAAAAAATCTCACTTATTAATTCAAGGATGCCTTGACCAGCCACTGTTTTATGGTAAGATTCAATTAGGCAATATTCTCCAGGAAGACCAACTTAAATATTTTGCAGCAGAGTTTTCTCCCTCCTCTTCAAAACATCTCTCCCATGTGGACACACAAATTTTGAGAATTGGTGGGAAGCTCCTTCCTTTTCCCTTTATTTCTCTTCAGGATAAAGCAGACCTGTCAAACTGTAATGAAGCTTTCAGCATAGTTCAGGTAATTAAGGTAGTAAAGAATGAACCTGATAAACAAGATGGGAAGCTCAGGTTTTTGCTGGGGAATCAGGTATCTCACACAAAGAAAATCTGAAGAACGAGATGCCCACATTGCAAATCCTGACTCAGGTAAGAAATGAAATCCCACAGATATCTTTGGGACAAGCAAAAGTTTAAGTTTTTTACACCATACCATGGATGCCTGACCACATTCATGCTCGAGATCAAAGTATTTGTGAAACTCTGCTCATTTGCTAGTGAGGCTGTTCAGTTACTGGTGAAGCCTGAAGGTAAGAGTGGGAAAGTGAGAGCAGGCTATTTACACAAGGGTTTTCCCACCACGTTTGGGGCTGGAACTGTGCCCACCTGCAGGGACTGCCCTGCCCTGCTGCCCTGCCCGCTGTGCACACAGCAGTGTCACTGAGCCCAGACCTCACAGCCACACACTAAGTACCCAAATGATCAAACAACACTTAAAAGGCAACATGCAAATCAGGACATAGTTCAAGATCCACAAACACTTCTGTTGCCTATAGCCAGCTGGCAACCTGAAAACTAGGAGAGCTGCTCTTACCCAGAGTTAATCCAGCCCCCAAAGCAACACAGCATCACACTTAGTGGGAGTTACAACTAACTGGGGCTACTAAGGCACTTTAAAAAACAGTCTTTGTTTTTCAAACTCATTCTTTCAGAATGTTTGTGAAAATCACCCTGGAGCTGACTGCAGATATCTGACCTCAGGAAGGGCACTCTAGAGCATTTACGATGTGTCAAACAACATTGTACAGACCTGCCAAGCCATAGACTTTCTAAGCTGCACTAATGGGAAACTCCATGGCAAATAGCAAAGCCCTCACACTATTTCTTCCTCTCGTTCAGCACTTACCTGTTGGTATCAAGAGGCTTATGGAACAGAAACCAACCACCATGACAAGAACAAGGGACAAACTGCTGCCTTAGAGCATTTCAAACACTTTTTACTTAGCTTTTCTTTTTTCATTTTAAAACAAATACACACAAAGGCTTTTTGCTTTTAAAGAGAAAAAGAATAAACAGAAAGGCTCTTTGAAGGTCAAAGGAAGACACCCCACAGAAAACAACTTTGGATCAAAAATATTTACTAAAACAACTCTGTAGCTATATAAGGTGTTTTAGCCTCAGATTTCAAAGTACTGGTTTCAGTGGTGAGCATCACACTCTGCAGTGTTTCTTCACGCTCAACAGCTTCCCCTTTTAAGCTGCCTAGTTTATACTATGAAATACATTAAGTTTAAAATGTCCTCATATCCGCTTTTTTTTTTTTGAAACAGAGGCACATAGGTTGCATTTACTGATAGAAGTAGCAGCACAACACTCAGGTACAGAGCTCCCTAAATTTTGATTTCCATTACAATCACCATGACATAATCTCCCTCTGTGTTGTAGCAAAACATTTAAAGATGGCCTATCTTTAAAATCAGGAATACATATAAAATAATCCTGGAGATAAACTCGTGTGGGATAGAGAGATTGAGTTTTACATCAGAAAAAGTCCCATCTGACTTGAATTGTCTGATGGGCCGAAACAAACTGCAAAAGGCCAAGAACAGGCCTAAATTGCAAGATTTGGACTGGACAGTAAACAGAGTCAAGGTTTAGGATATCTATTAAGGGACCCTGAACCATCAGGCACTGACTTAAATTTCAGAAAAAAAGAATTGTAGTTGAGTGGCCAATTACTGAAAATACACAGGTTATTATAAGTCATCTCAATTCCTCTATCCCCTTCACATGTGAACAGCCATGGAAATGCACCATTTAATTTCCTTCACGCTTTTTTTGTTGGTGTTGACAATACAAACCTTTAACACTTGCCCAGCTTTGCAGCGTATGTTACATTGCTTTGCAATTTGGGCAAACATATGGCAATTTATTTAGCTAGACATTTGTCACATGTTGCCTGAAAGCTGCTTCCCACCAGGACATTCCTTCCAAATGAAATACTGTCTTATGCCTCCCACCACAGAATGCAAAGCACAACTGCAGGGGAGAAATGCTCTCACCTCGTTGCTGCAGCCACTGCAAGGCCAGGAACTGCTTCCCAGGCTGTGTTACCCAGAGCCTGGAGGACACCATGTTATCAACCCCGAGGAGTTTAATTTCTGATGAACTATTAGGGGCAAATTAAATTATGACCTTCTCCTCCTCTGATTATGTATATGGGCAGCCATAACCTAGAGTTTAATTTCACTGGCAAAGAAATACACTTCCTTAATGGATATGGCCATTTGACAAATTAACCTTTTTTTTTCCACCCCCCTTTTTCCTTTTTGAATGTGCAGTCTTTCTTTTAAAAAAAATAAAAAGATCTACAAGACCTGTCAGAACATGTCATGGCCACTTAAACTCCTCTAACATGCAGATCAGTAATAAAACAGCACTATAATGCACAACAGCAGAGTGATTTATGTGCAAATCTAAATGGATTCACATGGAAAAAATGAAAACTGGTAAGGTACCATACAGACAAGAGAAATTACACAGACTATTATGTAAAATCTGAAAAAGTAACTATTACTGGCTCAGCAACAGAAGATGCAAAAATCCCAAATGTCAAGTTCATGTGCTCTGTTGTACTAAAAGTGGGTTAACTTTCCCAAACTGTCCTGGCATTCACATGTACTCCCAAAAGGCCACAATTAACCTTCTAAAATGCATTTTAAAATGTCTAAATATAGAAAAGCATTGCAGGAGAGTTGGGGGGGTGGGGTGGTCTTCTTGCCTTTTTTTTCCTAAAGAATTATTTGCAGCATTATTTCTCATGTGATTTCAGTGATTTTTGATTAATATTTTCAGAAAAATAATGCAGGAATACAGTAGATTTATTTTCCTGAGCTTAACAATTGTGTTTAAAGAATTGCATTATAACCTATTTTTGGAGGGCAAAAGGACCAATACATGCTAGAGAACCCATGTTATTTGTTAACTGAAATCAAATGTCCACACACTGAATCTGTGATTCAGCACAGAAAAGAAAAAAATGCCCAGCAGTACCAAGTTTCAGATGAAGACATCTGTAACCCCTCTGTGCTGGACTGTACCAGGTATGTCCATGTATAAAATGTATAATTAATGTATAAAATACAGGTGAACCACATAGACATTCTCTAGTTGCAGGCACACTTCAGCCCTGAACAACCCTTTAGTACAGGGCAGGGGATGACACGACAACAACAAACCACAGACAATAACCTAAAAAACCCACCAAGCCATCAAATCTCCTGACCGACTTCGCAGCTACAAAACTGGATATTTTAGTGCCACAAAAGACCAAAAAAACAATTTTCTTCAGATTCAAGAAACTGTTCACAGCTGTTTGTCAACTTTCAGACCTTGGAAAACTCTTGTTCCTGAATTCTTTCCCTCTCCATCAAACAAGTGTCATAACTTCTGGATTCAGGCAAAACCACTTTAAATGAACAAGCAGCACATTGCACTCCCATCATCTTAATGCACACGGTATCTCCTATGAAACCACACAAACAACACCCCTGAAGTCATTAGTTAAACTAAGTGAGGTCCCAAACACACAGAAATCTGCATCCCAGGTTTAGCAGAGATCAATACTCATTCACTATCAATTGCAACTGTAATGGTAACACAATAATTATCAATAGTATTTCTAAGACAATGCCAGAAGTACTCTCAAGACTTTCTGGTTTTCCAACTGAGCTGACACAAAATACTCATTTCAGTTTCACAGCTGTAGATGTTTAGTTACTGACTGGTTTAGGCAAAGTTGGCTTCACAAATGCATGTCATCCCTTAGGTATACACAGTACAACTGAAAACACAGGCAGGAATTCCATTTTGCTTACCTAGAAAAGTCTATTTAATTTTAAGAATTTAGTCCCTCACTAGTTATGAAGAAATACACATTACATTTATGCTTCGCAAAATCCTAAAGTAATTTATTACCTTCTCTCAACAGAGACTCGTGTCTAGAAAACCAAACTGGCTCCTAAAGGCCCGACAGGCTGAAGGCAGAAGAATCTACATTAAAGCTTGAAGCAGTTAAAAAATAAATTTAAAAAGTCTCTTATCATAGTACCTTTGATATTGCCCACATAAGCATCCTAGCATTGAGCCTAGCATCGATACTGTTCAACCAAAATAAACCACTTAGAGGAAGTGAGGAATACTTGCTAATCAAAACACATGGGTTTCAAAACAGCTGTTTTGTCTAAAGTCTGAACTTCTTTATGTTAAGATTACATCAATCCCCATTACAAGATACAATTTTTAATAAGAACAAAATACTTGGGACTTCATATTTCATTAGGAAACATTCCATCCCATTTGATTTCTTTTCTTCTCAAATGTTGAGAAGTCCAGATACTGTCTGCAGTACCTCCAGGGTCCCCTGGCACAACTGCAGTACATAATAATAATCACCCCAGGCTCAATTGTAAGTGCATAAAAAAAATTGCCACAATCATGATTTATCCTTAACCAGACTTACACACCTTAAAAGATTCAATTAACCTAATGAAAAAAACCCTGCAACAAGTTTGGCTTTATTTTCTGGAGTTTAAGGTCATCAAACAGTCAGATCAGTTTACCACCAAGACATCTCAAGAGCACACAGGCCCAGAAATGCACAGTTAGTCCTCTCCTCTCTTGTAATCAGCTTTATCTGTGACCTACTAAGAGAAAGGTACAAGATACCTACAAACTTGACCCACAAAATATTTGCTGTCTTTTGAGAGACAGGAAATTGCTACCAAGTTCTTTTGAGTCCCAAACACAGTTTGTTATTCAGTAGCCTGAAACTAATCATTAACTGCTCACTAGTTTTATAATGTTGATTCATAAAACTTATTTCATCCCATTTAATGAAATATGTCTAGTTACTTAACTTCTGTGCTTCCTACACATGTTTGAAACTTTATTCAACATAAAGTAGCAAAGGGCTGCTGATTTCTGTGAAGGTATATTAAGTAGCTTCATTTTCATAACATTTTTCACTACATGATATTGACTGTAATTATTCCCAAATATAAACAAACCTTTTGTCAACTAGCAACTAAACAGGCCTAGCTACATATTTAAAGCAGAAAATGGAGAATATTTCTGTTTCAAATTAAAATTTATAATAAGAGATTTGTAAAAGTATTTTGTCTTCTAGGGGGAGAAGACTAAAAAGAGTAAAGCCAGCCTGAAGAATTCTCCATTATTCACACTGTCTTTGAAATACACAAAAAAATGATACTAAAAAATATCCATTATTGAGAAAAACTTACTTTGTAGCAGATAATACCTTCAACAAAGATGCAGATGCACTCTAGCATTCATAAAGACTAACTCCTCCTAGCAGACATAAAGTGAAAGCAACCTTCAGGGAGCAAAGGAAAAGAAACCTTAGATCCCTTTGAAATACACATTATCACTTAAGATTTTCAGCTGCTGCAACTATAGGTAGCACAAGTGATTTCAATTCCCTTTGACTTTATGGAGCTCATTTTGAGTTACACCAGCTGAGGACATTCCTCTAGATTTACTTATGAAGACATAATGCAGCAAATCATTCAGGGAATGATAAGCCTGTCTGGGAGGATGCACAGCTGTAAATCAGAATCCTATCAGCAACCACAGGGATGGCCAGGAACTGAACTCATTCCTGCAGTTCAGTTCTTGCTCACATTTGCTTTGCAAATGTAATGCTTGCTTAAAAATCAATGCTTTGTTGCCTTGTAAGAGAATTGTTCCGTTTCTCCAGAGAACTAGGTAGAAAAAGAAGGCATGGAAATTCTAACTACATCTCCCTCCGTGCTCATTGCTAAGGATGCTTTGCAGACACAACAACAGAGTGTTCTAGGAGATATAAAGCTTCTGTTTGCCTCTAGGACTTTCCCTGGTCCTGTTTCATGAACCTTGCCAAAATTCATTGCTAGGAATGCAGCTGCCCTAGGCTTCCTATGACAGAAATTACTCCAGAAGTGTTTGGTTCACTCCATTAAATGGCCCTGTATCCCTTACCTGAAAAATAACTTTTTTGTTTTCTTAAGTTACTTTAATGATGCTCAAAACACCTAGATGGTTTTAATGTTAATAAGAAATTCTACAAATAAAACTAACACAAAAGATGTTTTGTTACAGTTCAATAAACAAAAGACATCCAATGCCGAGTGATCCATTTTGCCTGTGATTATCCTGATGTAAATGAAGGAGTGGGGGTATTTGCATGACATGACCAAATGCTAGCTTTGATCTGATCAGATGTAACTGAGAACAGAATTTGGCCTACAGCTACAAAGTGTTCAAATGGAAAAGTCTAGCTTTATCCTCTCAGGCAGTCTGCACTGCACAGACAAATGCAATAACATGTAGATTTGGCAAACAATGTACTACTGGAGAGGGAAACGTCCCAGAGCAGCCTGCAATAACAAATTGTCACTGTTCAGGCTAATAAGAACAAGCACTTAACAAAGTTGACACAGAGAACTAGACTGATCTTACATGGTAGCAGGTGACAGCAGCAACAGAGACATTTATGGAATTTGGAACAGTACATGGAACAAGGGGACCGCCATCCTCCCACTGTGAGAGTGCCTTAGGCTGTACACAGAAGCATCAGGCTTTAATCTCCTTCATATTACTCAGAGCTGAGACCATAATCAGTATTAGATAAAGAGGTATTTTCATATTTGTTTATATTCTGGATGGCAGAAAAACACATGCCCTCATTTGAAGCCTTAGAAATCAGATCTGCTGAGGGTTTCATGCATGTGTCACCAAGCATTAAAGAAAAGTATCTCCACTAATTTGCTAAAAGCTATGCTAGGCAGCTATAAAACAACTTTATAATCATCTGTTTGCAGTGACTGCTCCTTTTGTCTTTGATGTTACATCCCAGATAGTACCCGACAGCAGAATACCTAGTGGGATCATCATTCTGCTGCATACCTAGAGTGCATCTGCTTGTTTTTCTCTCACAAGCAGCAAACCAAGCTTTTGTTTCACTCATTTCTTACCCATGCTGTCCGATAATTTTGCTGAGCTTATATAGCAGAATAAAAGAGCCAGAAAGAACATTTCTTACCACAGAAGACTTGAAAAAACTATCACTCCTTCATGTCTGAGTAAGAAGTTAAGGATGCACAAGAACAAGGATGAGAATGAGAGATGACGGAGGAATGTTTTGTTCATGGTTAGACAAGCACAAATGGAATGGCTAGAGGTTATAAATGTTTGCATTTTTTAATAGGGTGCTGAAAGGCATTTTGCAGATAAATGCAGACATAAAGTGCATGCTTTGAGGAGCTCAAAATCCAAACATTAGATTTTGGGCAACTGTTCAGGACAATGTTGGACTGTCCTTTCCAACCCTAGAACAAAAATATTCTTCTTAACAACTATTAGTATGTCCAAAAACCAAGAGTTGATCTCTTCTGTTGCCCCTCTGACCTGAGCTAGTGAATGTAGCAAAGTTGGATATGGATGTTGTACAACAACACCCTCCCACAGTGTGCCTGAGGAAGCCACACAGACTGGGAACCTCAGAGGGCCCTCTGTAAGCCAGCCTGAAGGGGCCTAGTTAGTGCAGAATGTTTCTCATGCACCACTACAGTATAGGATACCTATCCTTCCAGGTCTGTTTTCAATTTACTGATTGGTTCAACAGCACATGATCTCGATCTAAAACGACCAGTGCACTGGGTTTCTGCTAAGTCTGAGAAACTGAATCTCTCTCTCCAAAGTGATGTCACTCCCAATTACATTCTCTAGGACACACATAAAACTGTTCCTTAGTTCATGCCAAGAGGCATTTTCTGTTTCTCAGCCTTGGTATTCATATTCCTTCTTGGACCAAAAGTTAAGTTTAGTGGATACCTTTAACTTAAGAACATAAGAAAGGCCATAATAGTTCAAAGAAAAAGTCCTGTCCAGCTGTTTTGGGGCTGTCCCTGCAGGTCAGGAGTTCATGTCTAGGGAAGAACATAAGAGACAATAAGCCCATAGCATGA
>WEIV01019889.1:13807-58834 GCA_013390005.1 Calyptomena viridis
CATGAACTAAACTAAGGGACTAAACTACAGTTTCAGGGAGCGTATGACAGGTCGTGTGTAAATATATATATGTGTTTACTTCCATTTCTATGTAGCTGAACTGTACACAAACAGACACACAGATTAAATGCAATTCAACTGTTTAGCTGTTGTACTGGATGCAATATGCTAATTAGAATGTAAAACACAAATGTCTGAGCTAATTAGTAAACGGCATTATAGTATCAAAAATGCTTCCCTGTCTTACAGATTTNGCTTTGCCATACTTCCATCAACTAAACAGGAAAAGACTTCCTATTTCTACAGTGTGGCTGCATCACTTCTTCCACTATTTACAGCTTCTGGATGTTTGGAATTGTAAGATTTATAGAGGAACCTATTAAAGAAAGCCCAGAGGTGGGATTTGGAAAGGGCAGGTGCAATGCAACACAAAGCTCAACCAGTCACACATTCTTGGGACAGTTTCCATTTAAGGTATTTCGGAGATGTTCAAACTGCACTGAGAACTCTGCAAATGTTCTAAGCTACCTCCAAATCTTAACAGTAAACATTTCCCCTAGGTAAATTGTAAATACTGTCTACTTATTTACTTACTGACATTTTGAGTTTAACAATCACCTTGACATCCTGTTGCCAGTTACAATTGTAATATTAATTTACAATTAATATTTCTCTTACTCCTTTTTGAGAGAAAAGTATTTGTGCTAAAGTTCTAAAATAGGGAACAATTCTTTGAACCGGAAAACTCCAAATGTTGTCTCTGGTAGAAATAAAAGACTCAGTTCTGTTAGTACCGTCCTTCTTTTGGAGTTTGGATCCTACTACAGCTCCCAAAATGGATCTCCTCCCCACACATTAGGAGGTTTATACCCACACACAACTGCATTGTGCAAAGATGGAGGGAAGAGTGTTAGATGGGCAGACGAGAAAGACTTGATTGAATAAAATACAGAGAAAAGCATCTCTCATACAATTAAGTGATTTTTCTTAATGTTTTAAATAAATGCTGCTTTTCATTCCTCCCAAACTGCATTTATAGTATAATTATATGATTGCTGGGGGCTTCATATAGCTGAATTATAGGGTGTCTCTTCCACATTTAGTTTGTGAAAGAGTCTCTCAGCTTCCCTTCATATCTCTCTAACCACTGACAAGGATACTCTCAAGGCATTCTATAATTCAATTACAGCTATCCTCTGAGAAACATATAATTTCATAGAAAGATTTAAGCCATCATGTATCCCCTTTTTTCCTGTTATGAAAGCATTTGTCTAAAGTCTGGTATTAAATTTAAATAGGTCTGGAACAATCTTAACCCAATAGTTTTCAACTGTGCCATTTGACAGTTGTCAGACAAAACTGTTCAAGCTCCCTTTTAAACTCAAGTGCTACATGGGCTAAGTACGTGTTGCATGGAAAACATCACACAGGGAGCGTATGACAGGTCGTGNGAAGAATTGCTCAATGGACAATTCCCACTCAGTTCCATTTCCCATATGCTTCACAGCAAAGGAAAGCCTAACGAGTGCAAGTAACTACCTCAAACAAGCTACAGATGGCCTGAATTTGTATTCTAACAGAACAGCCAGGACCTTGCAAATAGCAGGTCTACAATCACTGCACAGCTTATAAGTATAACAAGTCCTACAATTAAAGATGTACATAAAAGATTTGCAAACCTTAACCAAAGTTCAGTGCCATTATTTTTACTCAGTTTTCTATCATTCAACTGAAATTAAGTTTCTTGTATCTTCTATTTTAAACCTGCTGTAGGAATTTTAAAAAATTAATTTAAGTAAAGTTTATTTTGTTGTTTAAAGATTTTAATCCAGTCTTATTTTTCTAAAAGTCAATATTTATTATGCAGCAAGTATTTCCTATTATCAATATCCTGTGCGGCACAAAGTATTATTAGAAGAATACAACAACTGAAACTTGATCTTCAGCTTGATCAAATATAATCGGATGGAAAACCAAGTAAATTGTAAAGAAAAATAATGCAACTATCTTATAAATGCACACAAACTGTGAGAGGAAGAACAGAAAGTAAGAAATCTGGTCACAGTTCTGAAATGCTTTGGCACCATCAAGTTTAATCTCCTAAACAGAGACACGAGTTTTTTTACCCTGGTGTAATGAGGGCTTTCCAATGGCACAGACTATTCATGGTAGGCATCTGAACTGTTTTTACAAGGCTACCAGCAACAGCTCCTCCAAATGCCCAAGTTCAAAGAGAAACTGGCTTTGTTCTCAGTGTATTCATGAGGAACTTTACTATCTTGAGGCATTTAGACATGTCTAAAAACAATAGATATGGAAGAAACAATGCTTTTTGTAGCCAATGTGTGGAACATAACGTCAGATTCCAAAAGCAGGGAAATAACATTCAGCCTTCTTGACAACACACTCTTGGTCATAGTCTTTCCTGATCTAGAATTTTGTAGTTATTTTAACCATGAGGCTGGAAAGCAAGAATTTTCACTGTTAATACATATTTCTTTGTTTATACATATCAAAAAATACCTTGTGTATTTAAGTCATCACTTGGGGTTTTTCAAATGCCACCTGAAATGGATTCTGAAAGCATCCCTGGGGCACAGAACTCCAGCTGTACCATGCAAAGAAAACAGACTCTCTACATTTTCAAGTCATCTTTACTTGAATTTATTTTAGTGTTTTTGAAATTTGCAGCCTCAAAGCAATGTCTGACTCATCTCTTTCTTCAGAAAAATCAAAACAAGCCTATCAGAATAATTCAACTGCACCATGGCAGTTATTTTCTATTTCCTGGTATTTCAAGCATGACTGGATGGCAGCCAGTGCCAAATGCTGATTTTCATAAGGGTAACCACTATCTACCTAGGGAAGGGAAGAAAGTTGCTGGTTGACATATCATATTTCATCTATCATAATTTGTCAGCTAAACCCAAAATGGGTTTCTAAAAAGAGAATCTAGACAGCACTTCAAGAGTTTTATTTTTCAGGTAACGCTCACAGTTGACAAAAAATAGATCTTTAAACTTTTACAAAACTCTTGATTATATTAAGCCAATATCCTGAGCTATTCCACAATTATTTTTACATGAGGAAGTTTTCTGGATCAAGCAGTTCTAAAACAGTGTAACAAGTAACACAGCAGTAACACTAAATTAACACTTAAAAATAGAGGTGAATTTATCTCCCTTCATTTTGCAAAGCAGACTGCAGCACCATAACTTTCACCACACAATCTGATTGTTCTGTAGCAACAATCTAAACATTAAACATACTTAAACTGTGAGCCACATTGAAATGGAAATTCCAACATAAATGCATTTGAAATTCCTAATTCAAACTTAGAGAACTAAAACCTATGCCAAACAAGAAAACAAATATCTATATATTCCAGTTTATACTGACCAACAGGTATTTCATGAGCTTCACATTATACCAAGCATAAGCCATTGCACAGGCTGTCTGCAATGCCCAGCCACTGATGCACTAATGATTCTCAAACAGGGATCAAGAGGGCTTATGGAGAAATAAGAAAAAAGTCAATATTATAGTTAGAACATGAAGTATGTACCTACAGACCAAGACAGCTGGCAATATTTTATATTCTACTCAATTTGGATGATTGCTGTACACTAGAAAATTTTGGTGGTATGCAGGAATAATCTATTTTGGTATCACTTTCTACCAATTTTAAACCCATATGAAATAGTCCATCACATAATAATCTGAGCTGTAGTTCAAACTGAATATAAATAATGTTTACTTCTATAATGAATACAGTCTTACTCAGTTTAATAGGAAATATGTTTTCATTTGAATTCTTTCATTTAAGAAAGGCTGTCCAACACTCACCCCTCCAGCTTGGGGCTTGAACAGCTTGTTCAGCTCTGCTCAGCCATAAACTGCCTGTGTGACCTTGCACAAATCACTTTTCAATGCATAAGGCTGAGATAATAGCACTTCTCTACATTGTAAGAGTATTGGGTGGATAAAGAAGTGAACAAGTGCAAATTGCAGGGAAGCCACAATCATAAAAACTTTGCAGAGCGAGAGGTTATTCTGCAGTCAGATTGGTGAGAATAACTTCTTTTCTTGGATTTTCAGGTGCCTAATATCCAGAGCAACTAGTTTAATTTTGTTAAGATGGAGATTGTTTTGATTCTTTTATAGAAATCAAATTGATGCCTTGAAATCTGACAAAACCAAGCAGTAAAAAGGGAGATAGACTATCCCACTTCCCACCCCCTCAGTGTTCAAGGACTGGTAAGTTTATCAACATTAGCAAGTGTCACCATTGGTCTCAGTGTTTCTGAGACTCATTTATTTAGTCCAGATACAATATCCCCATCCTTGTACCTGGGACTGCATACAGAAAAACCAAACACAAAGCAATCCCCACAATCTTTTTGCCTAGAGTCAAAAAGCAGTATCACTAACACAGGAATCATGAGTTATCTCTGCAACTGTAAGAGCTTGTCAGCCAGCAAACATGTCAGGCCTAGTGACTAAATCCCATGTGATCCAACAGAATTAAAAAATCCAACCAAATTAGCAAAATATCCAAACCAAACAAACTAGAGCTCATGGTTTATCAGCCAGTAATAGAAAATAAGCAGAAGTAACCTAGATTTTTCTGGGAAAGGGAAATATCTCTATATTCATGGAGAGTGGGTTTGTTTTCAGTTTGTGATGACAACGGACACCAGTGGATTCTGTCATTAACCTGCCTCCACCTGTGGTGCTGGAGAGCACTGGACACATGTAACCCAATTTAGCATTTAATTTCTTTTCACTTACATGTCAGAATCAGGGAAGTGCTGGGCATTTTTCCTCTACTTCAGTACTCCAGCTTATGTGCCTCCATGCAGCTAATTCATAATTCTAATGGGTGGTTACTTCCTCTGCACCTTGCAGTGCCACCAGACTCAGCTCTCTGAATGTGAAAGCAGAGAGTTTCATGACAGAAATCTTCCTTAACGACAAAAATGTATTTCAGAATGATGTAGAAGATGTCAAAATCATGCTTCAGATGTGCTACCAAATGTCCACCTGTGGTTCCATATTTCCTGTGTACCAGGCTCCATGACATGGAGAAAGGTTAGTCTGGATATTGCTGGCAACCTGCCTGGAACTCCACTGATAAGGGTAAGAACTCTGGGCTAAGACAGGCAGCCAACTGGGATGGAAGGAAGAGATTAGTACAATGAAGGGAAAAAAAAAAAAGTAATGGGATAAATAACAACATCACAGGCCTTTAAAGACAAAGCTTGCTGGAAAGAAAATACCACATCAGATTTGTTTCTAATAAGAAAGTAAGATTATGCCAGGAAGCCCTGAAGAGTAAAACTGCTAAATCTTCATGACACTGATCCTTGGAACACACTGGAATAATACATTTTAATACAGTGTTGAATTTTAACAAACTGCATAGGCCTTATTAAAACGTTAAGCAAAAAAAAAAAATTATCAAGATTTTCCAGTTTGTGATTTCCAAATAATTGTGAATATAAAAGGGAAATAAAATACATTTACCACACTACATCTTTATCAGTGTATCAGAAAGTATTCTGACAGTTAATGAATAATCAACAAAAAAGCATAAGCATGTTTAGAATACTGGAGTGACAATTCATACCTAGGGGTAAACAAAACAGAAATCCTCTACTTTCTATGTATTAAAAGTCTTTAAAAAATTAAAATGATAGCTTTGTGCACAATTTCAAACCTTTTTCACGGGAAAATCTCTTGCATGTTTTCTATGAATATTATAATTTGGCTTATTTGCAGATGGACAAAAAAATGATAAGGAGTATACAATATTCCTTCTAAAATTCTTCATACCAAATTTTCCTATAGCTTCAAGAAGAAGTCAAAACTTAAGTAAAAGTTACAACTTTTCTATAGCTGGCACATCAACACAGCATTCTGAACTCCAAGGATGCTCCTGGCTGCTATGCCAGATCCTTTTCAGAAGCCTTCAGCTTCCCAGTGACCCAAAAGAAGAGAATAGCTCATCCTCATTTTGTAATATGTGAATAGATTATTTACCCATAAAATAAACTACTAGCTTACCTAATTGAGTTTCAAGACCTGGTTTAGACCCATTTATCAATCAACTGATTCGAAACCACTTAGCAAATAAAAATTATCCAGTCAGGATATCTGAACTGAGCTTTTCCTCAATGGTAACTAGAAATCTCAGTACTGCTGTGTATGGTTTGCAATAGCTACATACATTTTGATTAGGGTGCCAGTAAAAAATGAGAAAAACTTTGCAATTTACCTTCTGATAAGAAGTAGGTGGTCTTTGAACAAGAACTACAAAGTAATCTTCAAATAAAACAAACAACAAGGAAGCATGACTGAAAATGGGAGATCAATTGCTTTCATTAAACACATACCAGCATTATATCAAAGATTCGTTTGTTTTTGACAATTAGCTGATGATGAAAGAACCTCCCAAACCTTTCAAGGAGTAAATCTAAGACTAAAAAACTCAAAATAAGTTCAGTAAACATTCCCGTTGTCCCCCCCCCCAACAATACAGTTGAGAACTGCAGCAAGCCCTGCTGTGTCTGGTCTGTGGCAATGCTGGCATGCTCTACTCCAATATAAAATAAGCTTTTCAAACATGCCAAGCCTCCTGAACTCTTTTTCACAATCTCAGAGGTTGATCATGTCAGCCTGTGATAGATAAGTGAATCTAGGTGGGAGGAAATCATGAAATGTGTTCATACAGTTAGAGCAAACAAACACGAAGCTGTCCAGCACAGAATCTAGAGGCAAAAAGTAAAATGAAAACTCAGAACTTCAGGCAAGGTCTTTGATCAAGCTGTTAAGACTTTGCTTTGACCATTCTAGAAAACATTTATGAAAGTCCAAGACAAAGCTGCATTTACAATTAATTGAAAAGTATGTTTGTGTGAGAAAGGAACCAAATATTTTCTTCTGCCTTTGCTCCAAATTTTTCCTTTTGTCTCCAGCAATTAGACATGTATTACTAATAAAATACATGCTGTTTAATGTGTGTCTAGCATCAGGTATAAAAGGCCACAAAGTTAACATCTGACAACTTCAGCCTGTACTCAAAGACAATTTCCTTAGCAAATATTTTATCATCACAAGAATCACGATTATCATGTCCATTAATTCTCTTGGAAGTTATTCTAGACAATACTGCTATCAGCTGCAAATAAATTTACAAAAATATATTACATTCTGGGATGGAGGGTTATTTGTCTGGTTTTTACATTAAGCAACAACTTCGTACTTTGCCCAGAAAAAATGCTATAAAGATGAGGGCAGATAAGTTCTGCATGAGTTCTGCTTGTTTTTTGATTATTTAAATTCCCTTAAACACACTGCCAGATGGAAGCAAATTATTTCTTTGCATTTTTCTGAAGATCAAAACCCAAGAAGGCTGGAGAAAATATATATGTGTGTGTGGAAGTCAAGACAACTACAGACTATTATTGCCAACACCAGCCACTTTGATGATTTCTTCCCAGCTGCCGTTAGAGAAGCAACAATTTCAAGAGTTTGACAAAAAGAAAAACTCAGAAGAGGTAACAGGCAACAGAAATGTTTTGGGGTTTAGATGAATCTTTCACACTCAGAGCATTTACACACCTTCAATATAAAACCTGATTGGTAATGTACAAAGGAGGGAAAATTGATCAGAAACTGATGATAGTTCTCAGCCACTAACGTCCATCACTTTCCTCCCAAAAGCTTGGCCTGGAGTTCCAGTCCTAAGCCTAAAGTGCTGAGGGAGGGAGGACAGGCAGAGGGAGGGGAAAGATTTTGTCCAGCTCACAATGAAGCCAACTGGTGTCAAGTGCTGATGACAGGATTTCATACCTACTTAGGCATATACTTATCATACATTAACGTTACAAGGAACTTCTGAGTCCTGCAAACTCCAGAGAGGCCATTTCTCCTAAGCACTGATTGTATCTGTAAGCACAAGTGAAAATTCCAGGATCCATGCTTTTCTAAGTTAGAAAAAAAACACCCAAAAGATGGGAGAAAAACTAGGCCTATTGCACAGGTAGCAAAGTACAGTCATTAGACTGCCCAAAGCACCAGATAAAATTAAGCATGGCATCACTGTTTGGGAACATCATTTTCCCAGAAATGTCACAATGACAAGAAATTATCCTGTCTTATAATAATTCTCACTATAATCTACTGTAATAAAGCCTAAATTTAAAGGAGTAAAGAGAAGAACGGTGTATCACTTTGGTTGCAAAAATAATTAATCTTGGCTTTTCAATTACTTTGGAAATACTTAGCTATTTAAGAAGCAATCTACTGATGTACTATACCTTAATATCAAAACCAGAACTGGCTGGCCGAAACCTGGCTGGGTGGATCGATTTTTCATTAATACATTCCACTTTGTAACATACAAATACTGTTGGCCTTGTAAACTTTCCTTCAACCCTCTTCTGATTCTTCAGACACATTCAACTAAGATTCAGGCACCTATCAAAGAATTCCTTGAAATTACAATCATAGCCTTCACCCACGGGGTTGTCTTTGAGCCTCTTTCTATCCTTTGTCTGCATTTACTTCCCATTCTTCCTAAGTTTTTGAACAAATTTTGACATTCTCAAATTGCATAGTATTATTATATTAGTCAGAAGATGACTAATTCCTAATTCTTGTATTCTTAGGCAACTGCCTCAGTAAGATGAAGAGAGCATCCTTATCAACAAATGCTGCTTCCCATTGTCATTCTCACACTGATCTTAACACTCATACATGCCCACGACATGAAAAATACCTGTGATCTTTTCCCCAAATAACAGCTCTGTTACATTCTCCAGTGCAGTGTTTTGATTAAGGTATACACAATGTTAGCTACTTTACCAAAGTGTAACTAATTCAGTGCACTTGGTAAGTGTGCAACATTTTGTGTTAAGGCCACTCGGAAAAAGGCAACCAGGCCTTTCAGCTCTAGCCCAACAGCTCAGATTTAACTCAAGTATCTGGTATGAGCCAAAGGATACCAAAGCAATGAGATGATGATTTAAGTGACCCTTCCCTCATTCACAGCACTGCTGTTTAATCAGTATATGACAAAGTCAAGGCATTGACTTTGGTTTTATCCAAAGTCTTAAGTCCCAGTGAACAAATGGATAGACACCATCATGAAAAGGTATCTTTAATTTTAAGTGTAGGCATCAATGGGGCATAGAAGGGTGTAAGCACTGTTAATCTGATTCTTCTAATGAAGTGAATCTCTAAGTTTAACTCCTTGTGCAGAGGCCTGTATGCAGCACTAAGTGACAGGCAAATGGAGCAAACTGGACCTGACTGCTCTGTGTGAGCATGTCTGCAGCCAAAGGGCAGCCCTGGGACAGGCCAGCCAAAGCCACAGCCTGTCCATGGCAGCATGCTCCTTACAGGAATTCAAGTAGAGCACTGATACAGAGCAGCAGCTGTCAACCTCCTTACATCTGCACTGTGATTAGGACAGAGGATTTAGATTTTTGGATTTAGATATTTTAGGTATTTGTGGATTTAGATATTTGCAAGAAATGCTCTAACTCAAAGGGCTACTAGTGATATATTTACTATTTTTTAAAGAAAATTACTAACTGCATTTAGGCTTTATGGAATAAAAAAGAATCCTACAGATAAACAATCAAGTAGCCTCAGGATACTGGTTTATAAGGTAATGGAAACATCTACCTCAGACGTTAAGGTAGCTGGTTGCTAATATAAAAACAGATTCCTAGAGAAAAGGTGTCAAAAACTTATGGAACAATTCCCAGAACAATTTTTAATATATAAATCAATCAATAAGAAAAAAAAAAGCAAACAATTAAAAACCAATTAAAACTAAATAATATAAAAGCAAAAAAGTTTTGTTTGTAAGTAGCCTCTGGAGGTGCAACACGCTGCTCAAAGCAGGCCTACCTTCAACAGTAAGCAAGGTTCCCTACAGCCTTATTCAGCCAAATTTTGACATTCCTAGGATCCTACAACCTCTCTGGGCAACACGTGCCCAGGTCCTTACCAACACTCATCACAGAGAGTGCACTGTCCTGCCCTCTTAACCAGCATTTCCCTGTGTTCCCTCCTGCCTGTTGACTCTTGTCCTGTCACTGCACCCCCAGGGCAGCCTGGCTCCTGCAACCCACCACGCACGGACATGTGGGAGGCCCAGAGCAGCTGCTGCCAGTGAAGGGTGAACTCAGCCCTTCCCTGTCCTTCCTCACAAGGTCCCCTCTTCCCTGTCCCCATCCAGCCCACTGAAGCGCTCAGAGTGAGAGAGACCTTGTGTGGGAGACTTTCAAAACCATTTGGTATTGACTTCACACTGCTCTCACTACTGAGCTAACATCAAATGCTTATGAAAATTCCAGCCTACCAACCTGCTAGCTGAAAATACTATTAATAATTAAACAGATCAAAAAATACTATTTTTTTTCCCTACTTCCCATAATGGAGGCCCCATCTGTTGTCTATTAACCCTTAGATTGTAAGGAAGAAGGCTGAAGCTCTTCCTGTTCCCTGATTCCTGGCAGGCTGAGTATTTATAGTATATATGAATTATTTTCTTTCATTTTTTAATGAAAGTAAAAGAAGATCCGTACAGTATTTTTATTTATCCATAATGCACTATATTGCCAAAATGTCTGAGAAGTTACCATTTTTCTGAGAAAAAGGTCAAAATCATGTGTATATCACAGAATTGTTGCACCTAACTGATTTTGCCTAATAATAATTACAAAGAAGTTGTATATTTGTAGGTTTATATATAAGTACAAGTAATTTCACACGCATTTCATTGATGAGATACCTGCTGTCTCCTCCCAGGTGATACTTTCAGACTATTAATCCTTTTCTACAAAAACACCGAAGAAATTAATAACGTAAATCAAAGTAGGTAAAACGGAAACTTATGGTAATCCACCACTGCAAATGCAGAAGCCCTTAAAAGCAGTATACTTAATAACTGACATTGATTAGAAGCTCTAAATGCTCCTGCTGGGATTTAGACACGTGACAGAATTGCTTCTCCACAAAACGAAATTTTGTGAAGGAGTCAGAACAAGATGATGTGCACAAAGGGGACGTTTCTTTGCATTTCAGGAGTTCCCATTCACATCTTATACCACTTCTAAATGAAATATATTCAAACAACTTCTTTGCTCCACTTCTCACCATCAATCTGGCAAGTTGAATAGTAAACCCCACAGTACCATATGGTATAAGACAGCTGAGAGATAAACGTGTTGTGTAATGTCAATCCTAATGAGTGATAGAAATAAAACTCAAAGAGCTAAATATCTGGCTTAAGCGTCAAAAAGCATAAAAAATTCACAGCTAAGGATAAAAGCCTATTGTGTAGCCAATGCCAAATATTTCCAAACTGTAATATTGTACCTTACAGACGTGTGGTACCACTTTGGTTTCCTTCAGCAGCCTGACTAAAAAATATGAATTCTCCAAAACTCTCAATGAAGAGCTTGGCAATGCTGTGAGCTGTGCCTAATTGCTCAATGCTGCTGGAAGAGAAGGGGAATGTAAGCACATGCATTTATCTTTCTCCATTTAAGTACAGAGATGAATGGAAGAGAGAAGAACCATAAGCTATTTTCACGCTCTCTTCAATACAGTTTATCGCATATGTAAAAATTCAGCTTGAAAAAGCAGATAACAAGAAACACTCAGCATTTGGGGAAATGTAGGTTTTAAGATGTCTCAAGCATTTTAGCTGTAGTTTTGCTCAACAGAAAATACACAATCCCAGACACCATTTCAGTTCTAGAAGAACAGCAAGTAAATTTGTTCTCCTTCCTACACCCTCCACCCCTTTAAAAATATTCCTATAGTTCAATCTCTCCCACCAATATAAGACATACAGATATGGTAATGCCTTAAAGTTTTGATTTTTTAAAATCTTCTTTTCCTAGCCTCCTCCTTTTAGGATCTATCTTAAGACTGGGGAAAAATTCTCTCCAGCAAGAGTGGCAGTTATTGACACCCATCTGTATGGGACTAGAGTTACAAAAGTATCACAAACTTTTTTGACACGTAATTGGGCAGAAAAAAAGGTACGGAATACTCTACAGAAAAGAATTTCTCTTGCAATGAGAAGTGACTGGTGTTAAACATTTCATAGATATCATAAATGCAGAGTTCTACACAAGCATTTAGAGGATGACGAACATTTATGGATAATCTTTTTGTTAAATAAATGGGACAAAGGTGATCCAATCACTTTACCAGACAGAGACAAAGCTTGGCACAGGCTGATTTGGGCTTGAATTTTGTCCTCTTTCAGACTTCAAAATGAGGAAGTAGCCCACAGATATCCAAGAAGAGACAAGTGAACAGGTTTATACGTGATAAGGCAGAAAAAGTGAGTTGGAAGAGACGGTGAAATGACAAGCCAGAAATCTAGTTTTTACAGCACACTTTTCAGCAGTTATAAAGGGAATGTGTTTAGGAAAGACTAGAGGCAATGGCCACCATAGTCAAGGAACAACAGAGCAAGATTAAGAGATTTAACTCTTCTGTCAGAGGAGTGATTTTATCTGAAAATGTAATTATAAAAAGCACTCACTTTGCCAGTTTGGGTCAACCAGAAGTCACAGAAATGAGCTTGCTGTAGTGCTGAGCTCAAGCTAGAAACCCTGCCAGAGTCCTTCAGGCAGAGCAACAGCAGACAGAAACAAAACCAACCAAACAAACCAAATCCAAAACCAAACAACTGCTGAACTCTTACTGTCAAGACTGCCCAGAAAACAGCTGTACAAAGTGGGCAAGGCAGCAGAGCTAGAAATTTAGGGAAAACAGTGAAAATTCATCTGTAAAGGTAAGAGGAAGGAAGATAAGCAAGAAAGGATTAGAGACAAGCAGATGATCCAGGGGAGGTTTGAGTCAGGGAAGTCCAAGGAGGAAAGGATTTCAGGAACAGAACACGGTATGAAATGTTAAATGCATGCAATGGCTTTCAGGGGATAAATGGCTTTTGTTCTGACCTTTTCTTTGGTATTATTTCCTAAGCAAAACAGAAGTCACTCAGCAACCTGCCCCAACTACTGTCATAGGACTCCTAACAAGCTACGAGAATGTTTGGTCACCGACAGTTGTCTTTAACAACCCCACAGGTCACAAAAAGTCACCGAAGTCTTCACAACAAGGTTTCCACCGATAATTCCCTACTTCCAAGAAACTGTAATTAGGCTTCAGAAAAACAAGCTCAAGAATATTTTTATTGATATTCATGCTAAATGACAAATTCCTTCTGCTCATTTGAGCACTAATTTGAGCACTAATATGAAAAAACACAACACAATATGGGCTCCACTAGCCCTCTGCAAATGGACAAATTCATCAGGAATTTCACACAGCAATGAGAATTATATATTTTAAGCTTTATAGGTTATTTTTTTAAAAAGAGAAATGAAGTAAGTGAAGAACGTAATTAATTTAAACCTAACGAGTAGTATCTGACTGCATTTTAAGAGTTCTATTTAAGACAGTGGAAAGTAAGTCAAACTCATAAGAAAACTTGAGTTTTCTCATGCCTGAGCTGAATTTTCCCAGATAACTTCATCTATTTGCATGTGTTTAAGTTTCTTTTAATTTTTTTTCTGAAAATAAAAAAGTATAATTATTATTTTAAAATTAGGTATATTTTTCATCTAGACAATCTTTTCTAGAGTAGGAATGTAGAGAAAATACAGAATGCTTAACGCAATACTGACTTAAAAATCTAATTGTCCAACCAATTTGTCAGAAGTGATTTGACTTTTAAAGGCAAGAAAATGCTGAACCCTATCCAAGTTTGTTAATTAATAGCATCTCTAGATAAATTCCTTCTTACTGCTGTACTTGATTACTAAATCCCTCTGCTTCAAGGCAACAGATGGCTTATGTTCCCCCAAAACCAAAAAGTCCATAACTCTCCATACAACAGCAATCTAAATTTAGTCAGATGCTTATATATTAATATTATTCTTAATTGAGTAATGAAACAGCCATGGATAGATGGAAAACTCACTCTTGCAATTTTCTGGACAGTTACAAGTTCAGAAAATTATTTATGGATTCCCCTTTAGGGAATTCTTGATGAGCACCAGGAACATAAAAAAGTACCAAATCCTTGACACCAAATCTGAAACCACTACGACAAGAACGGGTCAATCACAGCCTTCTGTCAAAATTGTTAGTTGAACATTCTATGTCATAAGAAAATGAAAACACAGTACACACTCTCATTTTCAGTCCTGTCTCTTCACTAGTTCCTTCCACTTTTAAGCCCACCCCAACAGAAGGGGACAGCCTTTCTGAGCTGACCCAGAATTACCGTAGCGTTTAAATGGAGGCCACAGTAACCATTTTCTTTGGGCGACTGTACAATGGAAGACTCTAAACACAAACACCACTTATTTTCTCCTATTTCTATGGCATGATGACCTAAGGGCCACCAAATTCAGCAGAAACCTTTTAATTGATTTGAACATACATCCTCGGGCCCTGGCACTGCAAAGATCTGCACAGACAGATCCTTGCTCCACATTTCTTTGTAGAATCAGGGCTACTAAAATGCAGTGACCAATTCCCTGTAATGATTATGGATTTTACAGCATTCCAAGTTATTAAAAATGCTGTGGAGTTTCTTTACCAAATTACACTGATGCCCATAAAAGGAAAAATGTAGCTTTTGGCGTCATATGAATGTGTGTATCTGAATCCAAGTGTAAAACAAACAGGTTGGTTGTCAGACACAAAATGAACATCAAGACTGCTCACAACAGCACGTCTGAATAGACAACATCTAGTAATTTATGAATGTTTTTACGATAACATTTTCTATCTATAGCTTAAAATAGCTATTAAGTTTCACTCCAAGGATGTTCGTTTTCCTCTAGAGCTCATTGTATCTCATGTTTAATACCTTATGCTTTGAAATGTTTTCCAAACACTGAACTTGAAAACTTTAAGGTAATTTCATTTTTCAGCACACCATTACTCCTCAGTGTGTTCTGCTTTCTCCAGAATTAGAAAAGAGTTCATGTACATGTCTAATACACTAAGTTTTGGTTGGGTTTTTTTTTAGCATAGAATTTCAATCCATTCATAAGAGTCTGTTCTATTAAAATTTAAAAGAAATAATATCAAGCCTCTGGGAAATGGAATTCAATTAATATGTATGTGTCCACTGGTGCTGGGGGAGAAGCTGATCTATATGTGGAAACCACAACACAGAATTCTCCATTGGTTTATGTAAGAAAAACAGCTTTTGTCTGCTAAAATGATCAATATAAGAATATAAAACTCCTAATCTGAATTTTAATTAGAAATAGGTCAAGAGAATGCTCATCCCCCCCTCAAATTTTCCTAGCTTGCATCTCATTCTTCTGAAAAGCACGGTATAAAATACATCTTAAAATAAAACTTTTAGCACTGCTATGAAGAAGAGTGACAGTTTTCTGTCAGTTTTATAAAACACACATGTAAAAAAATAAAATTTGATAAACCCTGGTTAAACCAGTTACTCAGAATTATCTGCTTGACTATTAAATAAAAAAATATTCTGCATAGAATACTGCCAGAGTCTTTATATGTAGTTATTTCCTTCCCAGGAGCTCTGTGAAGGCAGAACTGCAGAGATGTCCTAGATACAAAGGCTATCCCATCAGACACACGTACCACAGTCTCACAGGCACCCTGCACTTCACTGCATTGCTACAAGTGGGACAGCAATGACACACCTGATTTGCAAGACAAGCCCAAGTACTGCAATAAGTGATCCTGGCTGAATAACATACTCCTGCCTGCCTTAAACTGAGCTTAAAGTGACTCTAATATTAAAGGCACTCTGACACACTGGAGAAGAGTCAAGAACTTAGGTTTCTTGTAGGAAAAAATCATCCCAATAGCATGAAACAAAAGTACCGAGTCCTGCAGTTCTTATTTACATGAGCAGCTCCCCTGAAATCTGTGAAAACACAGGAGGCAAAACTACAGGCTCCATCTCACAGTTATCATCAAAGACTAATCTTTGAATTCACGTGCATAAAGTTACTTACAAAAGTGCATTTAAGATTTGAGCTCATATGGAGGAATATCAGAACTCTTTGGTACACAAGGTTTACTACTTACAATTGTGTTTCGATTCAGAAGCCAGTAAATTACTTTAAGCCAATGAAATCACCTAATTATTTGATAACAGTTCAGCTGTATATTAGACAGCTGAATTGTTATCAGCTCTACATAGGCTGTTATAAAATAGAGGCTCAAAAGCACCCACATGATTTATTTAAATAGCAATTCATGGGTACCTATGTATAACAAAGTTTGTAATTGTGATTGTTCAACCTGGAGAAAAGAAGGCTTTGGGGTGACCTAATCCTGCCCTTCCAGTACCTGAAGGGAGCCTACAAGAAAGATGCAGAGGACTTTCTACAAGCACATGTGGTGATAAGACAAGGGGGAATGGCTTCAATTTGAACGAGAGAAGGTTTAGATTGGATTTCTTTACTGGGAAGGTGATGAGGCACTGGAACAGGTTGCTTAGAGAAGTAGTGGATGCCCCGCTCTTGGAAGTATTCAATGACAGGTTGGATGGGGCTCTGAGCAACCTGGTCTAGTGCCAGGTGTCCTTGCCCGTGGCAGGGGGGTTTGGAAGAAGATTATCTTTAAAGTCCCTTCCAAAGCAGGCCATTCTATGAATTCAGAGGAAAACTACACATATCAGTGACGTTATCTCTCACTTCACTTTCTTCTGTCCACTTATTGAAAAGATACTAAAACTTGATTTTTTATTTTATGCCTGTATGCTTAGTTTTCACAGATAATTACTGCACACAAAACTACAGAATATCACAGTTATCCGGGCATTTATTTGGAAATACATTATTCCAGAAAGACTCCTGTGTCGTATTTAATTGCCTTTGAAGATTCTGCCATTTGAGTCTGTCTTCTGGAACATGCATTTCATCATTATTTTTTAGCCTTGTTACATCAATCACCACAACTGCTACAGAAGATTTCTGGGCTGTGAAGTGATAATTTGTTCCAGCGATATTAATGAGGCAAGCAGTGGTCTTGAGGGAGGTGACAGCCCATTGCTTTACAGACAGTAGCAGATTAAGGTGTTGTGATATGCATTGTTTGTAAGGTGTTGTTTGAAACATATCACTGGAGCATTCAAAATATTATGCTCTATGTCTTACGGTATTTTTTCCACCCACACTCCCAATTACCCACAGAGTAATGTTACATCCCTCGCTACAGCTCACTGCTGCTCAAAGAAGCAACATCAATGGGAGGTGGTTTGGAGCTTCTGGGAAAGACACTACAGAACCAGGGAAAAAAGAAAAAAAAGAATAAGGTTTGTTGATGCTATAACGGCATTCCCAGTATACTGCTGCAGGAAGAGCTACATCTGGAAACAACAGATGGTCTGTGTTTAAATGGGAGGGAATAGAGGATTTTAATACCCACACATCTCTAATTCAGTTCTACAAGTTTGATTTCTACGTTTTCTCAGATTATGGAGTGTTACAGGATCTGTATGACAGGATTTATCCATATTACTGTTACTATCAACATTGCCGGCTAAAGCCCTAATGTTGTACTATCTTTATCTGTGAACTCTGACTTAGCCATATGTGCACTTTCAGAAAAGCAGACTTCAACTTTAAAACAAAGCTTACACTTGAAATTTATAGGAAATAAAACACTATTATAGGAAATAAAACACTATTTGTCACAGGCCAGATGTTCTACCACCCTGAATAATTCATGACCACCTATTTAGCCCTTTGCACTTCATTTATGGTGTATATGTACACATGGTTTTAGATTAATTTTATCTAAAAGGAAAAAAAAAAAAGAAAAAAAATTACAGAATACAGGAATTTATTTTTTCCATATATCCTTTCCACATAAATGTTTCAAGCTCTTAACTGATTTATACATAAGAGCTACTTACAGGCATTTTAAAAAATAATCCTAACCAGTCATGATTTACATTTACACATTTTAAAGGAGTGGAGGAAAGAGGATATGGCCATCTGCACAGAAAGCCTTGTGCAGACACAGGCAGTGCTACCAGCTCTCCCAGTTACTAATGCCAGATTGAACCATTTGTGACTGCTGCACAGGGAATGGTCGGGTAAGAGCTGGAAGATAAACTTCCAGGAAAAAATATCACACACATTTTTCAAGCAGAAAGCACAATTATCTTCCTGATGATTAATCACCAGCAGAAATACAAGATGGTAAAGATGAATGAAGTGCAAATATTCTAAGAACCTTTTATTTTCTCTTCTTTTCAATAGCATGTATTCCAGATACTGGAATTTTAAGCCTGAGACATCCTAAGACAAATTTAACAGATATGTTATACTGAGCTATACCCTTGGAAATGTAAAAATGTTCCTTGTAAGTGGCCAAAATTGAAAATTTGTTCAACAATAATTAGCCCTTATGCCTCGGTAATATACAGGTCAGCATCTGTTTAAAGTAGGATTTGACATCAGTTGAAGCATATGGATAGGAATCCAAACTCTTTTTCTCATTAAAAAGACACCATTTAATTTGGCTCGGTACAGGACGATTAGCAATATGTGCTCAAAGAGAAGCTTACAACTGGCACAGGGAAAGTTGGCTTGGGCAGAAGACCACATGCAGAAGAGAATCCAGAAGCTTGTAAAGATGGCCTGTACACACTATGCCAGACTCTTGTTAATGCTATTAGCTCTTCATTTTCATAAGCACTCAGATATATTAAGTAAAAACATTCAGCCAGCAAGAAACATATAATAACAATTACATATAAATAAAACATATTATCTACCTAAAATACCCAGAGACCTATCTTCCAAGCGTTCTAGAAATAACAGATTTCCAAAACTAAAACACAGCCTGGGGTTATTTACTTCTAAACATCAATAAAAACAATTAGACAAAATACACATTTGATGAAGAAAGACATAATGCTCCGATTCAGGGTTTAAAAGACTATGCAATCAAATACATTGCCAAATCTAAGGCTTACACACTTATCAGACTGTGAGGTTCAAAGAATGTTGCAATGCAAGAAGTATGTTGGAGAAAAGATTTTAAAGGAAGCCCTTAGCACTTTTCAATATCTGTCCTAGAAGTTAAAAAACCAAAGAAAATCAGAAATAAATCTAAACTGAAAAAGCACACCCTGTCATCTTAACATTCTTCTCTCTAGAACTTCTGTGTATGCACTAAAATTACTGCCCAGAATGATAATCCATCCTCCTGTGCTGGCATACAGAAAGTACTGGATCCAACATTTTAAAAATAATTAGCTGTTTTATACAGTTGAAGAGACTTTCTAGTGAAACCTCATCTGGTAGCAAATGTAGTAAATTAGCACCATCAGTGGATTCAGCATAAATTTATCTAAATATCTTTTTTCTTCCCCCCACAGAATCACAGAAAAATATAAGAGGAACCAAATACAGTGTGTTTTTCTGCAGTAATAGACAATTAAAAAAAAGAAATCCGAGGAAACTTGCTGCTTCAACTTTCTATTTCACTTCCTATAATTTAACTGAAGTTATTTGGAACACTGAAATGAAGTGGCTTGGACTAAACAGACTTCAAGACTGGATTTAGTGCAAATCTTTAAAGGGACCGCAAAAAACTAATTTCATCTAACCTCCTTGCACTTTCTTATTTTATGTGCTTAATATTTTATATATAATCTTGCTATAAAAACCACAAACAAACCAACACAGAGTACACCACTGCCTCCTCCTACCACACAAGTATCTGTCCATTCACTCTTTATCAATTGGATGATCTGAGAACACAAGACAAGCAAACGTTTTTGGAAGTGCTATTACTCTGCCATGATATAATGATAATATATTTGCTCACAGCTTTCCCTGCTTTTACAGAAAGCAACTGAGAAGTTATTTTCCATACACTTGTATTTCTAGCAATGATGCCAGTACAACAGAGCACAAATTCTCTCTCTGTGGTAACAGGGGTACGAGTTCACTTGTGTTTCATTTTTAGGTTTGATTTAGGATGACCTCTATCAAAAACCTTGCCCTGAGGCTCTTGGTAAAAAGCCTTGTTTCCAGGGCACAGTGTTATGACATAAAAACGCAAACATTGTCAATTCTGCACAGCCTTCCTCTTATTCTAAGAAATGGGTAGAAACAAGGATGAACTTCAGTGCATCCTCTTATGCACTATTAATGCATTCAAATAGTAGACACGCATAAAATTTACCTTTATTATCAAGTATGGTTTTTGTTAAGAGGCTCATTAGATTATGTTTTAATACAGACTCTTTTTTGCCTATTGGAATAATAAATCATATTTTGTTTAAAAAGAAAAACTTTGCACTAAAGCCTGTTTCTAGGTAATTTAAAATGCCATGACAGCCTATTCTTTGACTGTCAGACTGAAAAAGCAGAACAAGCTAACCAGGTCTATCTTCTTTCTTAATAGCACTGACTGTTCTGATCAAATATGTGGAAGAAGAAAGAAAAAGAGGCATTTATTTTTTCCTCCTTTGGATTCCTCAGCTGGGAGAGAATACCCTTACCAAACAGTTCCAAGAATATAAAAGTAAAACCTAAATCTTCAGCTGCATAATATAGCGATTTTCAAAGGGTATTCTTTATTGATGTGCTGAATATAACAGTATTAACATGTACTTAGAGCAGCACTGTGATTTACCCTTAGTTTGAAGGCACAGTAAAGCAACAAAGATGGCTATACAACATGGAATTTTAATCTGCCTGTTTCTAAGAATTTTCCAGCTTTTAAGCAGCTGATGATTAAAAAAACCAACCAACCAACCAAACTCCCCCACAAAACACCAAACCAATGACCCAACTCACAAAAATCTCCAAATAAAACACAGACATCCCACTAGGCCTATTATTCTCCAAGATATCTTCATGTCACAACAACTGACACTCAATTCTAAAATTCTGATAGATGGACATTTATAAGGATACATGTAATTTAATGTGACAGGAAAAGAAACACACAGAATTCATAAAGAACTGCTGCTATTACAGAGACACAAACATTCACAGGAATGACCTACTGCATTGGGAGACAACCCACATGTATTCCCTCGTGGTGTCCTGGGAGAGAATCCCTGTAAAACGTGAGGCATCTGTAAAGAGTCCAACATCCATAACTACAACTCTTCCATCATTTTTCAAAATGGCATATTTGTAAGACTGTCTAAGGCAGCAGTATACCAGGTGGAGTAAGTTACAGTAACCAATTTTTCTATCCCATAAAGCCCAAAGAGATCACTGATTTAATCAATACATGGTCACTGAAACCATGACTCTTTCAATTGCTTGATCTGTACGAAACGACAGTAAAATAATTTGGAAAAAAATCAGTATGGTCACATAAGAAACCAATAAAATGGAAAAATCAGAAATGCATACAGACACTCCCACAAGAAAAAATCATGCATATTCAAAACCATGTTTTTCAGTAATTTCTTTGTCCAGCCTGGAAAACAATTCTATTCACAAGTGGAGAATTCTATTCACAAGTGGATAGTAGTATTATTTCAATAGACTAAATTAAATCTTCTCAAAGAAGTGACTTTCTATTAACTATTTCACATTAGAGTCAAATATTCCAACTGTCACTTAGCACCAGACATTGAGTTACATGCAGAGGAATACCGTAACTTTCATACACAGGAATCCCAAAATGGTAGTAAATGAATGTTTTAAAGAGACTTTTTTTAACAAGTCTTACAATTTTCAAAAAAGCCATTAACATATGTGCACAAATACGACCATTGTTTATGCTCAAAGACAAGATGCTCAAGTTCAACCAACACATCACAGCCTTAATTCCTTCCAAAGCAGCTGCTTACCAAGAACTGTTTTCTGCAGGTAAGTAGAGACTCAATTGTTTGTTTTTTCTTTGCAGTATTTAAGATTTCTTCAAGAGAAAACTATTATGTTTTCAAAATTTGCAACTTTCTAATGCATATGCATGTTTTGACTCCACTCAGCACTCCATAATATTAGGTTATAATTCATTATGCAAGCTCATACCCACCCAATACTTTTTAATTATATATAATGTTAATACACAAGTCATTCTCTTTGTCTTCACTAACAATACTGATAAACTGAAACAATAACTGATATCTTTTTATATCTGAATACAGAAAAAAATGAAAATTTTCCATCCATTTAATTGCAAGAGAAAAATCATGCAGAAGCCATACTTGCTTTCACGAGACAGACAGTGTAGGCCCAGTTTAACACATGGTTCAGTAACTAAAGAAAGCTTTCAATCCTGGCCACATACCTTGTCTGTCTTAAAGGGAGGGGATGGGTGATGGAAAGGAAGTTGCAGTATCTACTGCTATGAAAAAGTCACTGCTCCTAGTATAAAACTCTTATAAAACTTTATACTTATAAACTTTATACTCTGGTATAAAACTTAATACTCGTGGGAGCCAGGCCACCGGCTTGCAATTCTGATCAAAAATACCACTTCTATGGAAATGCAAAATATTAAACATTCACATCTCTTAATCATCTGGTCTCAAAACAGAAGACTTTAATTAGCTGGTTGAAGACTTAATCTATAAATAAAAACAAATAGATATTCCATTACTCTATGACAAACAAAATGGTGTGTGTTAACCCCACGGGCAGCTCAGCCCGTGCACAGCTGATTGCACACTGTCCTCCAGTGGGATGAGGAAGAGAATTGGAAGGATGAAAGTGTGAAAACACGTGGGTTGAGATGAAGACAGTTGAGTATGTAAAGCAAATGCTGAGTGCACTAGCAAAGCAAAACAAGGAATTCATTCACCACTTCCCAAAGGCAGGCAGGGCTCCAGCACATGTCACTATAACCTGGGAAGACAAACACCGTCACTCCAAACAGTCCCCCTTCCTCCTTCTCCCCAGATTTATGATGAGCATGACACCATATGGTGTGGGATATCCCTTGGGTCAGTCGGGATCAGCTGTCCAGGCTGTGTCCCCTCCCAGCTCCTTGAGCACCCCCAGACTCTCCAAAGATGGGGTGGGGTGAGGAGCAGAAAAGAACTTAGCACCAAGCACTAATCAGCATAAACTAAAGCATCTGTGTGTTATCAACACTGTTTTCATCACAAATCCAAAACACAGGCCCAACCAACTACTTTGAAGAAAAGTAGCCAAAAAAAAGTACAACAAATCAAGTTTTTAATACAAAGTGTTGCTGACAAAGTCAGTTTCAATTCAAGGATTCAGAAATTATTCCATTTTAACTCTGATAGTTTTCAAACTTTTGGATTAACTGAGAAGGTAAAAAAAAAGTCTGCGTTTGTATCTCAAAATTTCCAGCAAGTAAAATGGCACTGCACAAAAGAAAAGATCTCCAGGAAACATCTAGAAGCACTGTACCCAGCGGGCTGCCTGCTGCTCTCCTAGCAGGGAGAAGGTACCTGGCAGCAGGGAGCAGCTGCTGTCTGCAGAGCTCCAGCATCCTTCTTCTTAGCACCTCTTGCAAGAATTAAGACTGTTTTTCTTGTCTTGACATACAGAAAGATTTCTCCTTATGTTTCAACCAATACTTAAAGACCTAGTTTAACATCTCATAAGTAGAGACGGTAATTCAAAAAGTATGGGAAGTTTAGAAATTGGAAATCAAAATAACAATTTTAACTGCTTTAAAATCCTAACAAAAGCCCCAGCTTTTTTCAATAATTACAACAGTTAAATAGCTGATGCACAAGAACAGAAAGAAAATGTGCTGATATATTTTAACAGAAGAGGTTCTTTAATCCAAAAATGCAGAAAACTAACTTTGCTTCAAACAAATCCATTTCTTTCTCTATACTCATTACCATATGAAGACACTAGAGAGTATTTCACATATCCTCTTACAATCACTACAAAAACATTAACACTAATGCTCTTTTCCTACAGAAAAATAATTCACCTACAGAAGTTTGTTTAGAATATGGTTTCAGGAAATATTAATGAGAAACCACAGTCTGAAATATATGAATGAACACTACAGTTCTAATTATCTTATGCTGCAGTAAATACACAGAAAGCTTTACATACCATATTCCTTCAAACCCAACAGAAGATTTGGATCATACCCTCTCATTGCAGAGTAGCAGATTTGGTAAAATACAACATCCACAAAAATGCACAAAAACTACTGCTGTGCGCTGCCTTCAGTAGCCATTGGTTTTACCAAAACCTGAACTGACAATGTTTTCTAACAACAAAAACACTAAAGCATGGCATACACAGGTAAAGGAGTCAAACCCAAACCCAATCTTGATTTGCAGCCATTTATATCACTAAAAAACCAGTGAGCTTCCTGTGGGAACTTAAGACGAACAAATACAACACATGACAAGCAATAATGACTTTTTCTTTTGCATTCAACACTAATAGTGATCTACTTGGCTATGTAGCAAAACTACACCTAGACAGTAAAGATGACTGCAACATTTTTCAAAACTAGCCTGGACGAAATAAACACATTTTTACTAGTAAAAACATCCAGACTTATTTTTACTGTATTAACAAATACATTAAAATACACAAATGTTTTGTCTTCCAGATATGAGAGATATTACTTAAAAGAATGGAAGATTATTACGATGCTAATCCTAGATTTATCTTAGCTAGCATATGCATAACAAGTATAAATAGTTTTATAGAAATATTTGTTCTCAAATCTCAATATGATCACTATTTCTGAAAAACTACTTTAATTAACGTAATTCTCTGATAAAATCTGAAAGGTACTACTCTTTATTAATAAACATCTTAATCATGGACTAGTACAAGGATAAGAAACAAGAAGAACATTGCCACCTAGCTGTTTCAGCAGTGCCCATAAAGGATGGTATGTTCAGCTTATGTCTCTCAAATACTCCAGGGAAAAATCAATCCAAATCAAAAATACAGGAAGGGCTACCTAAAAACAGAGGCAGGACTAAGTTTCTGTTGCTTTTATCTTGTAAGTTCTGAAAGCAGCTGGTCACAAAATACGTGCAAAGAAGGCCTTTTCAAAACAATTATTCAATGCAATCATGAATCAGTGTCTGACACCATCTTTCTTTCATCAGTTCTCATCAGAAAGACAAACAGACTAACAGAGAGGTAGGTACATCAACATTTGTCAATTAAATAACACTGTTTAATCGCACTGAAATTCCTGCAAAAGCTAAAATATCCTCAGATAAGATATCGATGCATATGTAAATAAGTAGATACCGCTGATGGTCAGACATGTTTCTTCAAAATACTTTTCCTGGCTTTTTGTTTTAAATATATTTAATAAAGGTTACATTGGAAAAGTAGTACTTGTACAATTTACAAAATGCAACTGGCTACACACACGTCATATACAGATTTTTCAGAAAAACCAGAATACAACAAACCAGCTAAATCCTGGCACTGCAGATACCCAGACTGGTATTTTCTAAGTAATTGTAAGAAATTGCCACAGTAGAAGGGCATCCTGCCCTGCCCCACAGTCCAACTAGAGCAAGGGCAAGCAGCACAGAATGGGGACATCATCTGCTTGGCAGCTGTGTATTCCCATGCTGCAGCCAAGAGCTCATGCATTCCAAAAGCATTTGGTAGTTTCTCTGAAGCTCTTCAACATAATACACTAAATTTAGGGAGCTGTAGCACTGAGTAAACAATCAGAAAAGGGGATAAAGGTTCTGTATAGCTCCAAGGCTTCACATGGTGATTTGATCTCCCCTCCTATGAAATTTTTTATCATCTAGATTCATGCCATTTTCTGAGGAATGAAACTATGCTACATCTTGTTAGGGAGCAATGCGTAACAACACAAAATGTCCAATTTTATAAAGTCTTCCATTAAAAAACGAACCTTTACCAGTTAGCTGCTGGTTACTCCCCATCACTGCAGCTCTCAGTCATGTCAGTCTGTGAATCTCATCTTGCAGATTGATCCTGTGTGCAGCCCAGCCATGAGAAACAAGCTCTGGAGTTCCTGGCACACTCCTCTCCAGGCTGAGCCTCCCTTCCTCACAGGGCAGGAAAGACAAGACACAGCAGGGTCCCAAATGACTCCAGCCTCCAAAGAGAACCACCACTTTATGACACTGTGAATGTGGAGAATCTTCCCTCCCCAACACCACCATGGCACAGCCAAGCAGGACTGTAGGAGATCATTATTTCATTATAATCTAGGAGTAAATAACAATTTGACAAAGAACGGGGGTGTTCTTTTAGTACTTTACACTTCATTTCAAACACAATACAATAGACTGACTGGGACTATGTAAATTTATTACAGACCTAGGTAACTACTAATTCTTCCTATATTAAGAGTACTGAAGACATCTAATTTCTTCACTTCCTTCCTTAATCTGGAACTGCAGTGGGATTTTGAGGCAGTAAGAGGGTGCATGTGTCTATACCACATCCAAACATACACAGAGACTTGGCAAATCCTGACTATTATATACAAGTGGAAGGAACAATTACTCAAGATAAAGATCACATTTCCACAATGAGGATAAAAGCAGTCAGTTCACCTGGCATTAGTATGAATTAACTCATCTGCTGTAGATATGTCAAATAACTAGTTACATATATTAACTGATAATTAACCATATAGACTTGGCGATAAAACCCCAGAAATTAATTAAAGATTAAATGGTCTGGGGAGACACAGCAAAAAGCTTTAAACTGCCCCAAAGACAGCACTAGCAAGGTAAAAAACCCACATGCCAGAGCGTCACTGGTGTCACACCAGTGTCTTCTGAAGAATGGAACACATACAAAGACCTTGAAAACCTAAACCAGGAAAAATTAAGACACTCAGTAAAACTAAGTTAATCACTTGTGCAAGCTCCTTAAAAGGGAAACTGTCCTTTTTTTTAACATTACCTAAAAAGATTTTATACCTTCGCCAATGGAAAGGATACAAAACTCAATTAGTATTTAGTAGAATTAACTGCAATTTTTTTTTTCAGGATGACTCAACCTCTGCAGAGCTTAGCCTGCAATAAAGGCAGAAAATGAACACATCATCTCGCCCCCTGCCCAAATTCTATTTTCCCATAAGCATTTGCTTGCATCTACAGGTTTGTCATTCATATTCCTCCTGTATTTATCAGATATTAAATCAGGGTAATAATTTACACAAATAAATGGAGCCTGGCATGAGTGCATTACTCCATCACTTCCAGTCCTCTCTAATCTCTGTCTCATGATTATTAAGATTATAGAGTGGAATTTTCTTAAAATTATTCAAAGCTTTGAAGCTGAAACTGTTCTATCAGGTGTCCAGACCTGGATGCAAGATAAATGTAACCCAAGTTCACACTGGGAGAAAGCGTTTGAGTATTTCACCCCTACCCCTTCTCTTTGGCCAGCTTGTGGAGCACATGCATTCAGACCAGCCACAAAAACTTCTGTCACATCTGGCAAGTCAGGGCCAAGACAGATAAAGAACAAAAGAGCAAGGATACCCTGGAGACTACAGGAAGAAACTCTGACTGCTCCAGGGTATTTTCATGATGAATAAAAGATCAGAGAGAAGATCTGGCATCTCAGAAATAGCAGTGGATAAGACAGAATCTTCAGGAAATCACCTTTAATTTTTTTGTCTTTATAGAACAAAAAATAAAAATGGTTAACCTGCATTTAGCTCTTCTGCTTCTAGACCTGAACCTACAAAAAGCTAAGCAAGTGTTATGCTTAGCACAGCACACAGCATTTACCCTCAAAAGAAGAAAGTGCCAACCTATTTCAAAAGGATACGAGGAAAAAACCCCATAGCTCACATGTGCAATATGCTTTCAAACAAACATATATAGATACACGTGTATATATATACACACATATGTAATAAACAAATTACTATCAATTAAATGGTAAAACATCATGGTTTAAAGCAACATGAAGGAAAAAGATGGTCATTAAACAAATTCTGACATTCTACCACATAATAGCTATTGAATTACCAATTATGTTTACTAGGTCTGTAAGTTGCTAATGTTCCTCATAATCGTTCAGTGTACAGTAAGTTATATCTCAGGATATTTCAGACTTGCTGTGATGGCCTTGCTCAAATATCTATTTTCCCAGGTTGGTGACTCACATTTTCAAATATTCTGAGAAATTTGTCTAGTTTGCATAGTCTAGCTGTAGGTGACAGGTAGAAGAAAAATTCTATACTTTATAAGAAAACAGGAATGTTTTATATTTGAGAACGGTTTTTACAGAATCATTTTAGCTATTTTATACTAAACCCAGCAGATTTCATTAAAATCATGATCTTACATCAAAAGGAACTACTGTTTCCTCACAAGACTTTGGACACCTGCAGATCTAAGTAGTAACACAGCTTCGGGCCAGAAATCATGGCTCACTTTATCCTACAAACCACACGACAATCCACTACATGGAACGCTGAAGAAAGAAACTCCATTTTCATTACAATATGCTGTTTTCCACAGACACTGTGTGCAGTCCTGGCTTTCCACATGGCTGCAAGCAAGAAGTCACACAGCTGCCAAAGAAACCATCTACCAACTGAGAAACAGACTGACTTGGCAATGTCCCCATCCATGATACAAATGTAACAGTGATCCTACAGATCAACAGGCAAAAAAAGGAAAACATCCCAAGACTTACACAAGAAGAGTCAGAACAGAGATAAATTATTTGGTGTATGCGACAAACTCCAAGTGGGTTTCAAATACACTTCTTATTGTCCATTCTGTGATCCTGATAATCAGCAGTGAAGCAAAGGCACCTTCTTCACTCCTTATCCCTGGGTATTGCACTCAAGCCAGATCACTCATGAATTGGTTGGGTAATTTATGATTGTATAGATTTAATTTTAATGATGGTATTACAAAAAAAGGAGGCTACAAAATGGGATTTTTATGATAACATGAACACTGTGTGATTTTTTTTTCCACTGAAAGGGTGGAGAAAATTGTTTCTTCAAAGTTTGAAACTTCTGTAATTCATTTTCCTTTCATTTCAACTGTCTGTATAGTGCTCAAGACTTACCACTGCTCTTTGCATAAAACATCACATTACAAACGTCAATGAAAAAACCCACTGGACAAAGCACATTCTCAAGTTCACTGCAAGAAAGGATTCAGACTCCCTGTGTTAGAAGGTATCTACAAAATGAAGCAATTACCAGGTCTTCACACCAATTACTAAGAGGTGATACAGGTTTCATGAGTCTCTTCTCTGCACAAACAGTAAACATACTTTTTCCAAGACTGAGACAGAAACTAAAACAAAAGCTGAAAACTAACACAGAGGAAGCAGAGACAGTTTTTAGTACAGTCCTGAAATACCGAACATTTTATGGAAAATAATGCCATTTTTTCTTGTTTCTATTAGTGAGACATTCCCACCTCAAGAGAAATAGAGGAATTCACCAGAGACAAATGATCAATTACTCTCACTTCACCACCTTAAGGACAGCTGCAAATACTGACAAAGGACAAGGTATTTATATAGAACATGTTTTGTCAGGTGGAAGTTCGGGGATGAGGGGTGGAAAACAACATTGTAGTACAATTCATTTGATACACAAACACTTGAAAGGCTTGAAGGCACCAAATATATACAAGTCTGTATACACAGTCTGTCTACTCTTAGAAAAATAAAGCTATTAAATGTGGAATTCGCAAATAATTACAGGAAACCAGGAAGATCTTGGGCAATATTTGATTTACATCTTCTGAACTAATCTCCAACTGCTGTTTTTGGGGATCTCTTGTTTTTTTCCCCCTTTAACTCTGCCTTTAAAAGTTTAAGCACATAAAGCATGTTTAAGCACAGCTGTCACAATGTTTTCCTCTCAGAAAGCAAACAGTTCTAAATCTCTCAAACTGCTAAGAGTACTAGGGTCTTATGTAGCACCATATTTTCAATAAGTTCATTTTTAAGGATAAAGTTAAATACAGCATAACTTAGCTCAGCCATTCAAGACCGAATTTTCATATTAGGGTGTTTCATTTAACCAGAGATCTGAGACACAACTGGCAGTGCATCCAAGGAACAGTCACAATATTACTGCCATGCTTCCAGTCCTTCTCACGAGTTCTACACACACTAAGAAACAGCACTGGGATTTCACTTATTTTATTCATACTGTGGGATTAGTTACAGAACAGGAGTTTGTTTGTGGTTTTTTTAAAACCGTTTCATCGCTTCTTTTCATAAGCTATGACATGAAATAGTTAAGTGCAGGTAGCTGGTAAAAGATCACAGAATGTTTTGGGTTGGAAGGGACCTCTAAAGGTCCTGCAAGGAGCAGGGACACCTTCAGCCACATCTGTCTGCCCAGAGCCCTGTGCAGCCTGACGGGTCGGTACGTGCACCCCCCGTGTGTGTGTGCAGGTGTGGGGGAATAACGTGCACGTGCGACTCCTCAGGCAGAACAACTCTTGCCATATGAGTAATCCTGTGCCTGGAAAGGAAAACGTCCTGAAAAGAGAGACAGAACAAAAGCAGCTGCTAGCAATATCTTAGCAAAACACATTCGGGAGAATTTGCTTTTTGTTAGACCGAAGTACCCAAATATTTTTCCTGACTCTAAGACTAAAATTCAAACTATAATTGTCATTGAGGTTTACTACTGTTATAGTAGTAGACTGAGCAGTAAGTCAAAACCTTAGCATCTAAGGTGCACAAATTAAATAGGGATCACTGTATGAACCCTAACACTCCCATCCATGAAACACCACATAAAACTCCTCTTAATGTTTACTGTGTAGGTGAAAAAACAACAAACTGAATGCTGGGAGGAAAAGGCAGGCTCACTACAAAGTTAATCTTCCTTTAACTGAATTTATGAATCAAAAACTCAAAGAAACACCAAGTGTGAAAAAGGGTACATGTCCTTGTAGAATAAAGGGTATTATTGCTCACACAAAATAGAAAGGAGTATGAGCTAAGAGATGTTTATAAGCAAACAAGCAGGAGGCTAAGGACAACGTGGGCCATTGTCACTTGAGTAATGTAAAATTGAAAGCTGATAAAGACTGAGAATACCATTTAGAGTTTTGTAGGAGGGCTTTTACCAATTAGAAGGAAGACACTGTTCTGCCTCCAGTCTGCTAGAAAACAGAAACAAATATTTACTACTTCAGTAACATTTTAGCAAATTTAAAAGATGACAAATGCTTTGCTTTTGTGCTCATATATTTTAGTTCTAACATGCAAGTCATAACAAAGGTTTAATAGGCAAATTCCCTCTCCTGTTTAAACCACATTTAGACTCAAGTAAATGAATCATTTCTCCACATCAGGCAAAAGTATGTCTTACATTAGCACGCACATAAAACTTTTTTTTTTGCAGCCAAAAAGAGGTCTGTTATGTTACGTTGTTTTTCCACTAAAATCAGGAAATAGAATAGAAGGCCATATGAAGAACACTGTTTTGCATAAAATGCCTTTAGAGTTGGAAAGAGAGACTCAGAATTGACCATGGACTCGATCACCTCTACTGAAAGAATCAAAAAATTAAATTTTGGTGAGGGAGCAGGAAAAGTAAAACATCTTTCCTTCCATGTCACCCAAACACCTAATATTTAATCACATGGTTTAAACAGCAAATTCCTGGGGAGACTCCCAGGAAATAAATACACCTTAGGGGGAGAATGACAATTCCTAAATTCTCAATTATTTGGTGTGGAGAAATGTATGCACTCACTCCTAAGACACGCTGTGCCTCCCATCCTGCCAGGATACCTGGAACAACTGCAGTGCTGTTGTTCTCTGCATCCAAGCCTTGACAGCCTTGACTTTTTTCCTAAATATGAAGTTCCCCTCTGCTCTCGAGCTCAAGTTGAAAAGCTTGCTACCAAAACAATAGTTATATTGGCCCCCCTAAAGTCTGCAGGAAGAGCTAACAAAGGTGTCACTAAAAAAGTGTCAGTGTAGGCTGAATGAAGAAATTGTTGATCTGTGTTGGTCTTAATCAACTTTTGTGCTAGTTTGCCTATGCCCCATTTTAGAAGGATACCAGGCAAATACCTTGGGTAACATTCCAGAGAGTTACAGAGCTCCAAAACAAAGTCCTTAGATTTCACTTAATATTTACTGATTTACAGCTAATGGTTCTTACAGATACTATAACTCAATAAAACACAAAATCTAATATTAGATGCTAGACACCCAATATAATGTGGCATTAGCTAGTTTTACACGCTGTTCCTAGTAATAATCACTGAACTGTACTGCTCAATGCAAAAGGTTGTCCAAATTAAAAAGCCAAGTATAAAGCAAGTAAAATTCAGTTTTATGATGGAGGTTTGGGCAGAAGCAATACAAAAATAATGCCAAGCTGATTCAAAAAGAGAGCACAAATTACATTTATCATTGTTGGGTGGTACATTTATTTTAAAGTGGAATATTATGACAACTGAGAATAAAGTCTCTATCCATTTCCAAACGATGCTGAAAAATCACTTCAGCTGTTATGTTGTTATAAAAGTAAAATATCAATCATTTCACAGTAATACTGCACTTGATTCACTACCAATGCCAGCTATATGACTCATGTTAAGTATATTGAAGTACACACAGTTTCACTTTATGATCACTAATTTTCACTATTTAATAGCAGTATATTTAGTGTCTATGGATATGCTGTTTGAATACTGAACAGATACTTCTTTATATATGAGAAAGAAAGAAGTTTTAGACTTCACTAGTCTTCCACTGTGAAACCTTTCTATTAATAGGAAAGTTAGCCCATGACTAAAAAGGTATGAGTTATGTTGGAAGACTTTCCTAAACTTCTCTGAAATAAACAAGGCATTTACAATAGTTGATTTTCAAGGCCCTAATTCCCATTAACTTCTTGATGTTTTGGGCATTCCATAAGTAACTTGCACTTAAAACTTTGAGCACTTAGCAACTCAAGCTCAATATTCTTTCTAAATTAGCTACTATCAAAGAACCCTTGACACAGATGGAAACAAAAAATATTACTGTTAATAAAGTTACGTGGCTCTTTAGTAAGTAGCAAGGAAAAAGGAATCTTATCTGCAAGATTTGTAAATATTAATAGTAGTGCCAGATAAGAAAAATCACAATAATGGAGTATTTCTTGCCAACAGCAGCCAGAGGTAGCCAGGCAAATCCCAGAACTGCAAATCCCAGCAATGCATAAAACAAGGAGTTAGCAATTCATCCTTTTAAACTTAACTACAGGAATAATTTAATAAACAGTAAAAATAATATGTTGGAAAACAACAGCAGATTTTGTTGAGGTTGGCACAGGTATGCAACCTGCATTTCCTGTTGGATACTTCCTCTGCTGAAGAAGTAGATATATACTAACATAAGCTTAAGTTTTGGCACAGAAAGTATTTTCTGCATAACATTCAAAATATTAGGCACTGAAGAAAAACCATGAGAGTCATGTTAGTGACCCTCAAAACACAAAGCAGTTGTTCTCTTGCATATTTCTAAAGATAATTAAAATGTCCTCTTAAAAAAATTTGAACGGATATGAGAACTGTGAGTTTTAGTATGTTCCACACCACATAGCAAACAAATGTGATACTAAGCCCTGCAAAAATTAAAGGCCGTAACTTCCCAGACAAGTTACCACTCCATAGCTGAAAGCTACAGATACTTACTTTTTCCTCTTATCCAAACCTGAAAAATGTATCAACATTTTTATATGTTATTGCCTCAAGAACTATGCAGATAAGACTTACTTTCAAAATTCATTCAGAAAAGGGGCTCTAAATCCCAGTTATTCGCCTTATCATTGCAAATTATTTCAGCAGTTCCATTAGGCAACTTGAAGAAAAGGTGAAATTGTTGTGCAGCAACCAAATTCCAAGTTTGCTTGTTATTTAAATAATGTCTTGTTGCTAAGTTTCTTTCATTTGTTCTGCAAACACCTTAGAACATTTTGCTCTGGAAACAATTTTTATCTGACATCCTTTGAAATTGTTTCATCTATATGACTGCAAAGAAGGAATGAATTGATTTTAATTAAATTTATTTTTTCAGTGAAATAGAATTCCAGCAAGTCCGCACTACCTAGAATTCAAATAGACAATTGTCATCTTCAATGATATTCATTGCAAAGCACTCATCTCTAGGAGAATTATATTCTTTAGCTAATGCTATCCATCCTTAGACTCATCATTTAAATAAATGCTCATTTATTTAGAGGCACATTCTCCAAATTTATGTATTTGTACTTCATAAATAAATGTTTGTTCCTATCAGAGGTACACTAACAACAGGACCTGTACACTAAACTGAGCCTTCCAGGGTCTGTCACCATCTCCACTGTCAACTGAGAAGTAAATAAGTCAAACCAACGGCCCTTGTTTTGGAACTTCCATCACCACTGTTAGAGAACTGCAGTCCAAAAGCACCACACTAAATTAGACAATCTATTTTTTTATCTGGTATGGAAAACCCTACATCTGTCCCTCTAGTATCCCCTTACTCATGCAAAACTGTTAAACCATTTGCCTGTAGCAAAGAACTTCATCTAAGCTGTTCAGGCAATGTCAAGAGAAAGAATTAAGAGGGGTATCTTTAGTCTTTTAGTCATAACTAAGAAAATGCAGAACTAGATACCTACTTGGCAATGCAGATCTCTAGTTCTAAAAATAATTCCCCACCCACAATCTCCTTGGAAAAGTTGACAAGTTGACCTAAGAGTTTAAAATTTCTACAGAGCTTTTATGGGGATTTTTTGTTCTGTTTATAAAGATTCCACGTAATAGTAAAACCATGGACAGAGTACAGCTTCAAGTAAGCTTTACTGCTTTGAGAAGCTAGAAGAATAAAATCCCAAGCAGTGCTCAGTTGCCTATATCTGAACATGCAACAGGCACTTAGTGCTTTACAATCCAGCAGCCTCAGGATCTGTTCCTGTTTTGCTAGAAAAATCTAAATAAAGAGCTATTAGTGTCTGCCAATGCTAGTTATCCACCTAAGGGGACTTAAGGGATCTCCCCAAACATCACTGGTGGGTGTGTGAAGGGAAGGAGGAACAAGAGAGGAGGAACCAGTACCCCAGAGGGAAGAAGTCCTGCACTGGAGAGAAGGCAATGACCTTCAGAGGTGAGTGGAACATCTCTCACAGACTTCTAAGACCAAGCAGCAGAGGCAGATAAAACAGTGCTGCTTTATTTCCCCCATTAACTATGTACACCGGAAGGGTAAAAGTGAATTTGGATATAATCTGGGAATGCTCAGAAATTGGACACAATAAATTACACTTCAGGGAGTATCATCTACATATTCCCCAAAACGGATGAGTTATTTCAGTAAGCAGGAAACAACAAATCTTTGTTTCTACTAATTCTGTTACCATTGTCCCTTAGGCCTATACAGCTCATCTACTGTCCAATTTCAGTTGTATGCTTCCCCAGAAACCTAATCTGTCTGAAACAGTGTCCTTTTCCACCCTTCTTCTTAATGTACAAATCTCATCCAGTGTAAGGAAAAGCATCAAAACACATAAAATGGCTAAAACAGTAATTCCTGTAAATTACTATGTTTTTTAATAAGCACTACTTAGCAGAGAACTCTATTTGAATCGCTATGGTAGAGATAGTTCATTACTGATGGGAAAACAAACTATGCTTTTTTACTCAAATGTAACAAGATGCTCATCTCCCAGGATAACTATCAGGAGAAGTGCTCCTGTTTTATTCTGCAGACAAAGCAGATACCATACTTAAGTTTTTGTCCCTAGGAGCTAAAACCATAACAAAAGACAAGTTTTGTTAACACTTTAAGGAAATAACCTTTTAAAAGTTTCCATACTATAAAATTATGACCTTAAGCAATTTTAATGCAAGTTTCCTGGGGTCATAATCACCTTCATGGAACATATAGTCATTTTCTCATCTATTAACAGTCTTGTAATCCCACAGCCCTTTTATGCTGGAACACTAAATCAGCTTTGGAGGGAAATTTTGCACAAATGCAAACAACTTTGCTTAATAGGCACAATGCTATTTAAGTCTTTTAGTGCCTAAAGACAGCAGGCATCCAGAACACATTTCTGAACCCCAGGCAAGGCACCAGAGAAAAATCGAAAGAACAACTTTGAGGTTTATTTCTTAATTACAACGAGCTGTCTGCAAATTCAGGGCATAATAGCCTTGAATTGATCTCACTCATCCTCAGTGTAGGAAATCAGTATTTAAGTTGTTTCTGCATATCAGTTTATAGTAGATAAACATATTTACTGGAGTGTGGCTTTATTTGAAAAATCCCTAATTTCCACTTCTAATGTATTTCAAACTGTCACCCATAAGATTTTCATTAATACATTTTTTTTCTGAGGACTAACATTATTTAATCATGAACTCATGTTCCAAGCAACAATGCAGAAAGTTGGTAGCAGATTTGCTGTCCTTCAGCTCTCTCAAGCTCTTCACAAGAAATCTGTGGAGCAGGTCGCAGTTCATTTAAAATAAACAAAATCCCTGCACACACCACAACACAGTTTCCCCTTAGAAATAACAGCAATCTCAGTGGTCAAGGTGAGAACACATCAGAAAATTGCAGAATATCCTGAGTTGGAAGGGACCCACAAGGATCATTGAGTCCAACTCCTGGCCCTGCACAAGTCACCCCAAGAATCCCACCATGTGCCTGAGAACATTATCCAAATGGTTCTTGAACTCTGTCAGCCTTGGTGCTGGGACCACTTCCCTGGGGAGCCTGTTCCAGTGCCCAACCATCCTCTGGGTGAGGCACCTTTTCCTAATATCCAACCTAAACCTCCCCTCACACAACTTCATGCCATTAAGCTGCCCAACAGACCTTTATAATTTTAACTGTAATGGGACACAACAGAGAGACTCAGGAAATGACAAGCCTTGCTCTGCAGAAGGCAACCTGAAGCACAGAGTACAAAGGTGAGCCATCAGTGCCCCTTCTTTTCAGTCCAAGAAAACTGGTAGAAAACAAGAAATACTTTTTTACCTGCTTCCCAGATCTAAAGTTATTAGGAGGGTTTTTTCACAAAGTACTTACACACTCACACGCATATATGCTAATATATATCCAGTGAAAAAAAGAAGAAAAAAGACCCAAACCCCTCCAGTTTCCCTTTTGTCCTCAAGTTTCCTAGTATTTGTCAGAACAAAACAGTTTGCTTAAAAACTACAAGAATTAGTGACACCTAAATGCAACTGGAAAATCCAAGACAAAGTGAAAGCATCTAAAGAATAGAACACATGACTTCGAGCTGGAGGGATTCACTGTTGATTTATCAATGGATATCATGATTCAATGTTAGTTCCAGGAAAGCTGTCAAGTTAAGGTTTTTACTGACCCTGTTGCCATCAATCTTCCCATGAGATTTCACATAAACAGAAAATATACAAGGAGTTAATTATACAGGACCACGTTGTAATCTAACACAAGCTCAGAGCTAGTGCAAGAGCATGTACATGTCACTACAAATATTTAAACAAGAAGTTCAGTGTTTGATTACATCAGTCAAGGCAAATTTGGAATTGTTCAGATCTGCCAAAAGCACTTTGCTAACAAGTGACATGGAAGCAGGCAGCACGTGCCTGCCTGCTACAGCCTACCTGGAACAGCACAGGAAAATCCCAAAGGCCTTTTCTACCACTCCGGTCACACAGTTACGTTCTCCTGCTCCACCTCACCTCTCCTCTTCCTTCTGCATCATTTTCAAGTCACAGTGAGCATATTCAGTTTTGCTCTGGCCTACAAATGCAGCTGGTTTCCTTCCCTTCCAATTTATTTCTCACCTACCCTTTCTTCCCAGATGTACCCTAAATGATGCACAACCTGAGACTTGAACCCTCAGCTTTTGTCTGGTATCATACTATCACATCAAAAAGAACAGGTAACGGTCTCTGCGGAGAGATGCCAAACAGCAACACTTCTAAGAGCCTCTTCCCTTTGACTTCATTCCGTGATTTTCACTCCCATCTCTTATTTCCCTTGATTTTTTTAAAACTAGCTTATAAATTCTTAGGAGAAAGGGTAGCATACTGTATTATAACATATAAGAGAGGAGTGATGCTTGGTTGAGGTTTTTTTCTTCTGAGGATGTAGGCAGTTCGCATTATTTTTTAGACGTAAATCTCCAGAAAGGTACATATTCCTTTTCACAAAGTCAAGTGCTGACACAGAACGCAATTTAAAAAACCCACAAAATCTAGATAATTTAACATTAAATTTTAGTCAAAAAGACAACTACTAAGGGTATCCTGATACTATAACCATGCCCCTTCATACAAAATATTGGGCTCTCAACAGCTTTATTTTATTTAGGAGTACATGTCACATCCTTAATATTCTTCCAACAAAATAGTTTTAATTGATATGGTGTTACGTTTGCATATGTTTTTATGCATTTACACTGCATTTGTGATTTAATCTGCAACCCTACATTTATCCCTTAGGTGTGGTAATCTCCACTGTTAAAAAGGCAAAGCAAAACAAAAAAGCTGAACATACTATTTAAGCAATCTATCTCAAACAGATGTCAGAGACATTTTATTATTTTTAAATCGGACCATCAATCAATTAGATGATAAGCAAAGAAGAAGATCTGCTAACCTAAAATGTGGCACTGCTATTTATGCTGTATTTCCAATCAATAAGGTGAAACGTTACTAAAATATGAAGAGTCAGGTTTTGATTTACTGCTGCTTCTCACGTTCTGGTGTGAAGTTCACCATCACATCATGCTAGAACTGTTTATACTCCACACACTATCACTTTGTTGTTATGTCAATGCCAAATTTGTCATGCAAAAACGGTTCAAAATTTTCAAGCTCTAAGGAAGGTGACAGACTTCTCTGGCTGACTGACACAGCTGAGTTCTTGGTCCTTATCCTCTGGTATTAGCTCACCCTGTAAACACCCTGCACATTGACCACAACTGTTACAACGAAATAAAACACATACAAACACTTGCTCACAGCTGCTGTTTGTATGTTCTTTAAGAGTTGATACACAGAAAGATTTCATGTCCTTTTCTTATCTACAAACACAAGCACAGGTGGAGGAGGAGCAGGCAACACACATTTCTCTTGTGTCATTCCTGTATTTGACCTTGAGGAACTTCTTTTAAACATGAGAACTTAACTTGTCTCCATCTGATAACAACGGAGACAGTACATTTAGCATCCAACATGATGATGTTTTCTGAAATGTCAAGGGTTACTCATTAACAACGAGACTGGAATGACTAACTCTTCAAGGGTCCTAGTTGTGTTGGCTTGATGATTTATGGCACAGTACCAGTAAGCAATGATAAAACACAATACAAACATATAGTTGCAAAGAGTTCTGCATCCTGAAAACTTAAGTTTTTAAATCAGCAACATGGACATCTGTGGTCTAGCATTCATCTTCTCAGAACAATGAGATAAATATAACTTTTATTTAATTCCTGGACCTTGATTATTTTTATTAATTTGAGCATGCGGTCTACATTTAGTGTAACAGCTATGTATATATAGACAAAGTGACTACTAGTATCCCTCAAACTCCATACATCTGCCATTTCAAGATACAGTTATAAGCCTGAAAGCACAAAGGGATACATGGCAAATACATAAGGGGACTCCAGAAGCTGCTCCATTCAATACCCAATCAAAAGAAATCAAGAAATTCAACATGTACATAAATTCCATATTCAGAACAGAGAACACTTAAGTCTTCAACATCTCAGTTCTCCAAAATAAATCCCATCCTCATTTCCAGCTGATGAATGTTACACTAATTTATGACTTTCCTTCAGTTCAAGAGGAAATGGAAACATGCCTTTACTGCTGTAAGTGAACTGTTTCTGAAATCATGAAAGGACGAGTTTCCTTGTTTTAAATTTAACAGAGAAACTTTGGCAATACCACTAACATACTGACACACAATCAGAATTCAGTCAGACTGGAAACAAGAGCACTCAACTCATGTGTCCATTCTGTGGAAAGGGCAAGCAGAGTCAAACACCCTTGACTTGAGAAAATACAGGAAAGAAATAACAAAACTTATTCCATATAAATAGATGAAGACTACTCAGCAACAGGAGGATGAGAAAGGCCTCATGTCCTTGCACACCAAAATGTTCTTTACAATGTCATCTGTCTTTCTTTCCCCATAGGGACATTTTATGGAGGTTAACTTTTATGCCTCATTTCATTATTATTCAAGAAAGTGCTTTACATGTTTGTGTTCAAATATAACATCAACAGTTAAGTTACAAACTACAGTTTTAGGATGCATTTTCACCACCATTTTAGGACTAATTTCAACTTTTAAAACGCTCTGAAATTACTCTCAATGTAGAAGTTATAAGTAAAGAAGTTAGCATTTTCATCCTCTGATGGTATTTTTTTCCTGACATTCAATTAACCCTGTATCACTGATACTAATATTTCAATTTCCACTAAAGTTATATTTCTGCAGCTTTTCTGTTGCTCAAACAGGTTTTTAGATTTATTAAAAGTACATTAAGGTAAAACCAATGGCATTTCATATAGTGAATTACTCGAACAGGTAACACCTACAAGCTATTTGAAAAACGCAGAGAAGCATCTAAATTACTTCTCCTGTCAAGTATAAATACTAGTGACATTACTGTGTTGCATAATGCTAACTGCTGCTATAATTTACACACAAAGATTTTCATGTTACACCAAATTTCAAGAGCCATGAGGGCTTTCAAGCAAATAAACAAACACCACTTAAACATTAACAAATAAAAAAGATAGTTTTTCTAAACTTAGATGGTGATGGCAGACTTTAGCTTCATCCACATGAACTCAATTTTAAGCTTACCAGTAAAGATTTTTTTTAAAGGAATTAATATTCATGTAGTTTCAACCATAGGCAAAGATGGATGAGGATTGAAATCTGCTCATTTTAGCAGTATCCTCATCATGAAATGCAACAGAAGAATCTCAAGAATAGGCTTACCAAAGTGCCAAGATAAGAATATAACTAGTATCTCCTTTTTATTTAAGCAGCATCAAAATCTTACTTTCCTTCCAACAGAAGTACCATTTAACATAATTTCTCTCTTATTTAATTCAGAGACCAACTTACACTTTGCATATTTATTAAGTTAATTGTTTGATTCATGGAAAGCAGAATAGTAAGATACAACATGTTGGATATTCATTTTGAAAAAGGCAGACATCCCTGACAATTCTACCATAGTTACTAAAACCTGCTACAGCTGTACCAGGGAACAATTTCATGCACATGTAAAAGCCTAGACAAATATTACTACCCTGTACCCTTGGACAAGCAACAACAAAAAGTTAGGAAATTGAGAAGCTGAGGGAGAGACAAGTCTACCCCTAACTGACTTCAATAAACTTTGAATACACCACTTATCAGGGCTTCAGCAAAAAGCTCAACCTTTCAAAACTTGCATCTGCCCAGTAAAATAATGATGGAGCTCGATGAGCATCACTGAAAAACTGAAGATGTAAAATCCCTCAATGACATTGTTCTGGTCTGGCAGAATTACCAGGAAGGTTGATATGCTGGTAGCTGCTTGATGTCTGTCACCATAGATCAACAGATTTGCATAATACAAGTGAGACACACAGACACACTGTTAAAATGCAGAACTTTATATCTCAAAGCCCAAATGAAAAAAGAAAAAAAAAGGTTTATGGACTCCTCATAACTCTTGGCAAACATTTCTCTGCATCAAGGAAAACAAACAAATCTAAACAGCAAAAATGCCAACAGTTTACAGGCAAAGCAGAAAAACAAATCTATAATGTGGAACAAGCAGTACTGCCTATTTCACTCTGAACTGGAAGAGTGAAGTAATTGCTCATTAAGGCTACAGCAAGCACTGTAGAGTGAAGGCTTCCAAAGCATCAGGCCAGTGCTGAGGCCAATTCAATACAGTAATTTTACTTTTAATATACTTATTAACAACACATTTAACTAGAAGTGATCTTTTCACAGAACGATAGAATGGTTTGGGTTGGAAGGAACCTTAAAGATTACTTAGTTCCAACACTCCTGCCATGGGAGCAATCACTATCAGGTTCCTCAAAGCCTCCAATCATACACTGCTTGTCTTCTGTTACTCAGAAACGTACTGGTAAGTAGAAAACAATACAACCATAACCTTACACAGTACCTTCAGAGAAGAAAACTAATATCTTATATGTATGCTGTTTGTATTTTAAATATAGTTATTCAAATAAAACAGTTCAGTGCAACAGACTAAAAACAAAGAAGGAATACTTATTTTCGACAACATACTCAATGTACTGAAGTTAAAATTCATAGTAGAGAAATACTATTAAAACAAAGCAAAACAAAGAAGTAGAGTAAGTATCTTTTAATCAGGTTTCAAAAATATTCTGTTAAAACAGTAAATACAGCAGGAAAGATGACATTTTTTCAGTATTGGTTACTCTACTGGATATTTACTAAATTTTTGTAGCATTGAGTTGTTGGATCTCCTCAATATGTTACTGAGAGGTTTTAGAAAAGACAGCCTGTCATTAGGAAAACTTATTAGAATTCTTGCTTTTGATGTATACATTTCTATAAGTCATAAAAGATAGCCATAACATAATGCGTTCTTATGACCTCTGATGGTCTGTTTAAGAGAGAGAACAACACCCAAACCACTCAGTATTTTCATCTTTATTTGACTCTACATGTATTGTAAAAGGACTAACTACACAGTAACATCAGGGCAGAATGTTATGTACTGCCAAGATGTAGCCGATGCAATTGAACTCTCTTTGACTTGACACTTTTTACACTTCTGCAGTGTTGAACAATCACTCAGCCGTGAGGAAACTGAAACATAATCAATGGGCACATCTAGATGACCAAATAGCTGACGAGAAAACACAAACTCCTGAACTTCAGACATAGCTCCATCATCAATTCATATTTGGTCTCTAAAATATTTTAAACTCTAGACTCACTACAGTCATTATGAGATACTGCCAGTCATTGATGACTGAAGCAAAGAGAGGACACGTTGTTCTCTAAGTCTGTAAAATGGGAACAAAAAATATTCCTAACCAAATGAAGAAGACTGTTTTCCCATAATCAAAGCCCTGAGATAATGACAAATTAAGCAGCATTATTCTTCTTACATTTTTCAGATTAAAATCATTTAAAAATTAAATGCACACCATTTAGACCTCATGAATCACACTGAAATAATGTCCTGCCTGATCCAATTAAGATCAACATCAATTCTCAGAATTTCCTATCTCAATGAAAACAAGAAAGTATAAATTTACCTATTCCTAAGCCATTACTGCAGAGCAAAAACGTTGCATACCTCCATACGTGACTACTGGCACATGTGTGAGCAACCAAGTCATTTCTTCAGATTTTAAAACTACCATTTTAAATTATCATGTTATATTAAATGAGTAATAATAGATCTTCTTTGCTACAGCTTTTCTCACACAACACTGCTTTTACAGAACTCTGAATATACTTCAATGGCTTTTTTACACAAAAGCCATTAATACAATATGTTCACTTACTTCCACATCTGACTACTTAAAATGTTAAGAGGAGTAATTTACATTCCCACATTCCTAAGAGCTGCTTTTAATAAAAATTTTTTCTTTTGCTACTTATATGTGTCATTTAAATATTAAAAATTTGGCAACTAGAAGGAACTCTTTGAAAAAAAGGATTTTTACTTAAGTATTCGAAATTTAGTTTCCTTGGGTTTTGGGGACTTTTTAGAGATCAAACATTCAGAGGACAAAACCTCTTGGAAACGTGTTATTCAGAAAACTTCTAATCATTCCTTGAAACAAACAAACAAACAGAAGCAATCCCGATAGAGGTTCCTAGATCTCCAAGCAGTTAAGAGATTTCAGTTCTTAAAACAAGTTGAAACCCCCAAAACACACAGCTGTATTAAAACTACATTAACAACTTCTGATGATTTTATATTATCAATATATGGTGTCTATAGGGAAAACAGCAGCTTATTAAGAAGACCGCAGGATTACATTTCACCTAAGAAGAAGCATTTTAAAATTAGCCCATAGCTACTCAAGTCATGTATAAAATAAGCTTTGAAAAGAAACTATGGACAAGCAAGAAGGAAAGCTACTGGGCTGTGTCTCATCTTCTGATATATAGCTCTTCCCCTACTACAGTTTGTTTTGCTATTTGTGATTCACAAAGTGTTCTTTACAACACCAGGATTTCCATACCTCAAATATCAAATTGCTCTACGTTAAGCTTTACAATTAACAGGTGAAATACAGGCAGTAAGAGCGGTGGGGTTTTGTTACTGCAAAACCATTTCGAGACACGGGAGATGTTTGAGATGCTTGCCCCACCACACGGACAGTTGCTATTTATTTCCACAGTACTGTGTATCTCACTCGTTAATTATCGGAGAAGCATCAGCACAATCAAGATGGGTATCTACAACCCCCTGGATATTGTGAATGCAATCAATGAAAGACTATCACTAAGACAGGTATTATACAGACCAAAAACGTAGCATATATTTAAGCCAAATAAAGGCAGAGGGAGTTCTTGCCGTTGATTTCAGAATTGGAACACGTAAACCCCAGATCTGCTAAAGGTAAACGTGCTGACATTCAACACGGTAAGATCACACAGTTAGTACTACAGAAGCAGGGACCTCGCTATGTACCACAATCATATCCACAGCCAGTCTAAGCATACATCAAGCTTAAAGCGCCAGGCACGAGCTACAAGGTATTTCAGGCAAAAAAAAGCTGGAAGCAGCAGAGCAGTATAACAACTGTATGTACACACGCCTCGACTAAAGGTAAGAGATTACCAGATCCCACAGCCAGTGGAAGGAGAACACACCAAACACGTTGAACAGATTACGCCTGAGGAGCGGTCAGAAAAAAGGCTGCTCCATCCTCCAGCGGGGAGCGAGCGCGGTGCCGCTGCCCCGGCAGAGCCGCCTCACCCCTGCGCGCACCGGGGATGCGGCTTTTCACGTGAGCGGTCCGGGCGCTCCCGCAACGCCAGCGCGGAGCCGGAGCCCAGCGCCGCG
>WEIV01019889.1:59462-72715 GCA_013390005.1 Calyptomena viridis
CCTCGAGCCGCCGAGCGCGGCAGCGAGGGCTGAGGGGGCGAGAGCCGGGTCGGGCTGGGGCTGCCCGGGAGGTGCCACCGGGGCGGGAGGGCGCCGAGGGAGGGACCGGGGGGCAGAGGCTGAACGGCCGGTGGTGGAAGCTTTGGGCAGAGTTCGAGAAGACTACGGGAAGGTGAGGCGGCTGCGCCCACCTGAGGGAGGGGAACTGCCCCGGCCCCGCGGGGAGGGGAGGAAAGCAAAGCACACCGGCGGTGCTCTGCGATGGGAAGTAGCGCAGAACACCTGCTTCTAAATAATTGTACCGCGCTGAGGAAGTAAGACTGATGGTGGAGTCAAGGCTTGGGAAAGAGATGCTGATTTATAAAAGGGGCTTCAACACCTTTCCTTTCGCGACCTGAGCTTATTAAGGCGGGGATTTCCTGTGGGCATTAACAGTCCCGCGTCTTGATGGAAGGAACCTTCATCTGCTGGTGATTCTTTCTGTAATGTCATCATTTATACACTGTGTATCCTCAAGAGGACATAAAAAGGCGTAAAGGTGATTACCACCTGCTTTTTTCATAACAGCTAATTCTGCACCTGCAGTTATTTGTAAAGATTTTTTTTGTTCTGAAGAGTCCAAGGAAGTGGCAAAGGTTCTGAGGCTGGACCCGGCTCGTCACTGTGTCTCCATCCCGGTTTCCGTTCACATGCGTACTGCACACACATATCTATCAATTCCTTAAATCACTGCGGTTATTTACATTATTTAGCTTGTGCATTCAGCCACAGGCAAACACTGGGAAAGAACAGTGTAATTCACTAGTGCTGTTATTTCTTCGTAAGTTTCTGCATAGACCACCTAAAGTGGAGTCTTTTTTTTTTTTTTTTCACTCTGTACCATGCCCCAAGACATACTCCATGTAGACGGTTAGTTTATGCTGTTTCCGTAAGTATTTGGGGAAAAGGATATCTTGAAGATGCCTATATAATATTTTGCAATGCACAAATAAAAAATAATAAATTATGTAATGCCATCTGTTATTCTAATATACAGCTGCTAACACACAACTTCTGTCAATTTCAGCATTTGCTCTTTGAGACATCCCTGCCCTGAGCTCTTAACAGAAATAAAGTCCAGATGCCCACAAAAAAATCTGAGTCATTTTTTCTTGGTTCTTCAGGTAGAAACACAGATAGGGTGTTATTAATTATTTCCCACCAATGGGATCAGTTTCTAGGGAGCAAAGAAAAAAGAAAATTCCTTACTGAAAAACATTGCAAAGGTGATGGCCCAAAATAAACTTCTTTTCCAAAACGTGTAAAAATATGAAGCTATGGAGGCGTGTCTCCTCACTTTATGTAGGCTGCAACCCAATTCTGAAAAAAGTTGGGAGGTTCTAGTAATTCCAAAGCCAGCTGCTATTAAAGGATGGGAGAAAAGAAGGATAAGGAACCAAAGAGGTAACAGAGTTTTCAAATCTGCTGCTTCCATGAATGACAGAGCACTGCTTTTGTATCTTCCTTTCTAGACCTTAGTTATTTATTTCCACCTAGTCTACCAATTTCTAAAGACTCAAATTTACAATGAAGTTGTTGGTCTAGTTCTTTAGAATGAAATCTCCTTTCAACAATACCCTGGAAATCTAAATCTACCTCTCATTCAAGAAAGCACAGCTGTAAAGATCCTGAGGTAAATACAGAGTCCTTTAGGAAGTCTATTCTACTTTCCTTGGAGTAACTGCATACTATGCAGCAGAAATTCTTGAGCTATTTGCTATACATTACTTTCATTGGAAGCCCAGAAAGGCCAGAAATAACCAAACATATTTCTTATTAATCTTGAAGCCATTCAATAAACTTAATCATTTTTTTCCCTAAAAATTAATTATTTTGAGCCAAACCAGTCCTCTCTCAAAAGTTTGTCTCAAAATTCTGTGACAGTCCTGGTAGATGGAATAATTCTTCAGCAGTATAGATCAGTCATGGACTATTCTGAGCCTAAAGTAAAAAGTAAATTTTCTTTCCCAGGAGACATGGTTGGTTTAGTTTCTTCTCTCTCTGGAAAGACTGTAACATTTGCTTTTCATTAGCACAAAAATTAGCTACCACAGATTTAACATGGAAATAACTCAAAACCAAAGAAAGAAAAAGGTGTAGAATGAAGTTGATATGTTAGTCACAGAAACATAAACCAAGATAGCCAACCAGACTAGATTCCAGTTTTTAAGACAGTACAAAAGTCAAGTAACTATTGCCCTGCTGTTAGCAGTCAAAGATCACACATTATTATTAATTCTTGGAATGCTATGGAATTGCCTGTTGTAGTCACGAACATATGATAGTCATAAAAGGATGGTAGCCTCATCAAGGGGAGGAGTGAAAAGAGAACCAGTGGAGGTGGATGTTCAATCCTACCTGTGTCTTCAGCTACTGCTGAGATAAATGAACCCAAGGGGATAAACTCAGCAGTGGAAAATTGTTGCCAGACATCAAGTGGAGTGTCTGGTATGTGTGGTAATTTCAGATACGCTTGGGATGCTCCCTAGTGTATTGGGGGTAGGGAAACTCCAAAGGTCTGCTTGGAGTACAATGCAGATACTACATATTATTCCATGAGAAACGTGTGTAAGAAGGTGTGGAACTTCAGGTATGTTGTATGCAAGCTCCAACAGAACTAGGAGTAGATCTCAATCCGAAATGAGACCCATTGGGTAATGAGAGTGCTTCCTTAACCTCTTCAGGAACAGTAGAAGGAACAGAGAGTTTTCCAAGAATCAGAACAATTTTTTTTGTAACTGGCAACAGGAGCCCTTAAGCTCCTCAAACCTAAAGGTACCAAATATCACAAGTGCATTTAGCAAAAAGCGTTTTGGCCCTCAGATTTCTTGGCCAAGCCTGCTAAACTGGTTTAGAAGAAAGCAACAGGCAAAACATTGCTAGATACACTGGTGTCAAATGGAGGTTTATATAGTATTGCAGATTCCTGCACTAAAGGGTTTCTCTTAAGTAGCAAAGATGGTATCTCGAGTGCACAGTTGCAATACTCATCATTGCAGCACTGATGTTAAGGACTTGCTTGACACCTTTTGCTTGCTCAGGTTCAGAAGAGCCTCCTGAGTGAGTTATTGTCTGTAACTGGTAACTGAGTTATGCTGAAGCACTCTTTTTAAATTATTCTCATGCCTCCTGTGGGAATAGAGATCATTGCCTGCATTGCAAGAATCTCTGTTGAGACCTGAGACACAGCTGCTGGTCTCACTGCTGAATAGGATCTTTTCAATCCACCTGGGGTAGGATATCACCACACTCACCAGAGTTCTGTCAGCCTATGCTTCCAAGAATGATGCTGAAAAATTCTCTTTTTGCCTCTTATTCTTGAATCAGATGAAGTCCTCTAAAATGTCTCTGAAATTTAGGGGAATTTCCTTAGTTTACTAGACTGCTTTCCAGACAACTGTAAGATATAAGACGCTTCCCTAAATAATTGAAGTGGCTGTTTGGTTTGTCATTTATGGAAATTATTCTATCATACTGTTAACAGGCTTCAAAACACAAAGGCAAGAAATCAGCCAGATCCCTGTGCTGACTCTACTTTCTAACATAGTTTGCTTAAAATACAGGGTTTGACTTCATAGAATCATAGAATAGTTTGTGTCAGAAGGGACCTTTAAAGATCATTTTGTTCCAACTGCCCTGCGATGGGCAGGGACACTTTTCACTAGACCAGGTTGCTCAGAGCTCCATCCAATCTGACCTTGAACACTTCCAGGGATGGGGTATCCACGGCTTCTCTGGGCAACCTGTGCCAGCACCTCACCAACCTCACAGGGAAGGTCTTCCTAACATCTCATCTAAACCTGCCCTCTGTCAGTTTGAAGCGATTCCCCCTGTCTCCATGCCCTGATAAAAAGTCCCTTTACAGCTCTCTTGTAGCCCTTTTAGGTATTGGAAAGACTTGTTTCTTTTGTTTCTTTTATTCTTTTCAACAGACTAAGAGAAAACTATTTCAAAAAGGTGATGAAATACTTACAAGAAGTCCCTTGATACTGGTGGGAAACTACCCAAATATGAAGGGCATTGAGGTCCCAGCTGTCCGACAGAAAGTGACAGAAGGGACTGAGTAGCACTAATAACATTGCCCTGCCCCTTATGGAACAGGCAGAAAAATTATAAGGACATTTGAGACATTGTCAGACTCCAAAAGGACACTGTTGAGCAAGACATCAACAGGGGACTCCAACTGCACTCCAAAAGGTTGACCTTTTTAAAAACCCTGGGTTTATACTTGATAAAACTAATAAGATTGATCATTCAAAGTTTGTACAATGGTTTTGGAATGTTGCCATTTTTTGAAATGATACCTTACATCAGTCTAATGGAGGTGCTTATAAGGTGGATGTAAAACATGAACAAAACAGAAATCTCACTGTACCCAGTGCAAATTCTCTGGGATGATGTGCAGATCATTACACAAACTGAAACGTAAAGGAGAATCAGGAGAATTTTTTTAATACTTATGAGTATATTATGTCATTATATATTTTTCTGGTTATGTTCCTACTGAAAAGAAAATTGATACATTCCACTAAAGTGACACACACACACAGTCTTGCCTTTAGTCTGGGAATATTCAAATTTGTAAAAGACTAGAAAGGTAGAAGTGAGCTATGAAACACCAGTCAGAAATTTTTACTTTCTAAAATAAAAGAAGGGGCCAGGAAGTCGGGAGAGTTGCTGTCTTATTTCTTTCTCAGAGAGAGAAGCTGAATTTCATGAAGCTAGGCTAAATACATGTAGATCTAGAAAACTGTATATGAAGTGACACTCCCACATTATTACCTGTACCTGGCAAGAACAGGTATTACCCCAGACTTTGTACCAGAAACTGTACATCATGTAGTACAGCTAAAAGAGAAGTAAGGAATAGTAATTTCTGGTAGGATATCTCTTTCCAGAATTTGTACTCCCAGAACCAAACAGCTAAAGAGAAGTTGGCATTTTGAAAAGGAAATGAAAACTGATGTATTTTCATAGTCAACTTGGTGAAAAATGTACTAGAAATAGATTTGTTTACAGAACAGTTTCTACCATGCAAAAGTCTGAAGGAAGCAACACTACCTTGTAGCATGTTCACAGGCTATGAAAAAGTAACCCTAACGTGATATTGATTCCCTCTCAAGGCTCTCCATCACTGCATGGCATTGGTCTCCTTTGCTCCCTTTCTACATTTTTCAAAGAAAAGAATAGTTTTTACATTGTCATGTCTGACATTCAGAAAGAACTCCTGTAAATAACTGCAAATCTTCTTTCAAAATTCAATTCTAAACTATCTTGTGCCAAGATGCCTGCCCAAAAATCTGGCAGTAGTTGAGCTGTTCATGTGATACGACGACTGCCTAACACGTTGACCAGAAATGCCAGCAAGTTTCCTGGTAGTTTCCCATCTGTCTGGATATATTGATTATTCTAAACTTGCAGCACCAAAAAAAAGCATATTATCCACAAATATGGCTCCTTCGTTAATATGCCGGAGGGAGAACAGGGAGGCACTGCAGTCTCAGTGGCTGGAGAGGGGTGTTCCTCACTGATTTTCCTATCCCATGAACACAAGGTGGTGCTGACGCTCCTGGCACCGGTGCTGATTCACCACTTCCCCAGGAAGCCTGACTTGTGTGGTGGTAGCTGATGTGTAGCTGGTGTACCACATATTTCATTTGCCTTAAATTAATGATAAGAAATACTACATATTAAGATAAAACATTTAATTTAAAATTAAACTCTTGGGGTTTTTTTTTGATAAACTGAAAAAATCAATTTCCAATTGATATAGAGAAATAATTTCTTCATTATTTTGATTTGAACCCCAATAAAAATGAATTCCAAGTCAGGATTGGAAAGGTAAAAAGTTTGAAGAGCATCTATATATTTTCAGTACTTAAGGAAAAAATGAAGAAAAAACCCAAACTCACATAGAAGAAACATGCAAAATACATAAATAAGTAAAACTCCCAGGTAATTCAAAGAGCTGGACATTGAAAAGATTAGTTTAAATGCTTTCCTGCTCTTAGAGGGAAGTTCTTTGGTACTTCAGAAAGGCACACCTAAGCTAGAGGATTTAAGAAATCTTTTACTAAGAAACATGATCACTAAAAATCATTGTTGAAAAATATACAATGAAAATATTTATTCCAGAATATGAATGCATAGTAAAAGAGGTTTGAGTCTATCAGCTTGCTCATTAGAGTGGAACTAAGGTAAAGCACTTCTGAAGAGAGATTAAACTTCCAAATAGCAGGGATCGTTCCTTTCCTAAGTAAAATAAACTTCTCATTGCATTGAAAGCTGACACTTATGAAGATAGGGAACATAAAAAACAAAGGCATGTTTGATGGAGTATTTTGGATCCATTGCTCCATCAATCTCATGGTTAGCCTACAGTTTAATTTATTGCATAAGAAGGAAATCATAATAAGGATCTTTTTTCAAATGCATTGTGTAAAGACAAAGTCCTTTCTTCCATATTTCTCTTTCAGGTTCATCTGATAAATACATAATTACTGTGTTAGAAAGAAATTTTGACTCACAGTGCAGTGCAATATTTTTTGAGACATTTGCAAATGAACAAACGTTATGAAGGATAATCTACCCAGCCTGTTTCTCCCTTTTCCTGTTCCATGGTATTACATAATACTCCCCTGTGTTCCTGCTGCTTTTCTTCTTTCTTGTATTTTTGCTGATCTCTGTTGCCTATGTATTTACTTTTCCCTTAGGAAAGCATAGAAAAACAAAACCTAAATATCTTAATCTCTTCAGCTTAATTAGACATGAAAGTAACTCTGGCCTCATTAAGAAATGTCCTAAAGCAACAGGTAGAATGGAATAAGAAGAGTTTGAAATCTGATCCTGAGATCAGCTTGTCAGACAGTCCTAGTTATTAAAGAAGCCTGAGAAATAGCTACTGTAGAGAAAAACTAAATGCTTAGTATAAATCTCAGTGGAAGAGATGACTAATTAGAGATAATTATACACAGATTTCTTGCATTAAAAGTGCTTTAAAACATAAACATTCAAATTTTATTTAGGCTCCCAAGTGCTTTCTAGGAGGCAAGGTTGCAAAAACTGTCTTTTAAATGATGTCAAATGTTTTTAAACCAAATGGTTTTTAAGAGGCATCTCACTGAGAATTGTGATGCCTTGAATTTTCTTGTTCACCTTCAGTTTGGTAAAAAACTGCAATAAAATTTATGGCCTAAGTTAGTATTCTAATTGACCTATAACAAAGGTAATCAAGAATCATGCTGGACTAATTTGCTACCAGTCTCTAGCAACTCCAAAACCTGTACCCAAAATTCACTTGATAGGAAGACTCTGGATTGTCTTCAGAAGTGAGATTGAAATGGTCAAAAAATTGATAGGGAAATAAAAAAAGAAGCTGTGCTAAAAATATATTATCTGTGAGATAAAAAGCAACCAAACAAAACAGAAACCCAACTCAAACCAAACAAACTAAAAAATCTAAAATTTAGGACACAATCAATTAGGACATTTCCGGAATATTTATTGAAAATTATGACAGTTGGTGTAGAAGATTGTGAGACATCTTCATCCCTTATTATCACTATACACTTGGGCAAAGAGAGAGTTTCAAATTTTTACAATGGAAATCCATTTTTTACAATTTTTCTTCCAGCTTTATATTGGTTATCAAAATGTATCAAATGACTCCCATAAAAACTACAAGTCAATACTATACTGTCAAACTGATTCATTTGAGGTTTTTTGAGATAGTAACTTAAGACACTGTTATTTGCACAAATGTTTTTGAGGTTTACATAGTTATCATGTAAGTAGTCAGGAAAATCTGTATATACTTATTTATTCAAGATTCATTGAGAAGAACTAACAGTTTTCAATCTTTTAAAATATTGTCAGTTTACACAATCCTTTTGAAAAAACAGAAACACAGAGCCATCACCCATTCATCCACATACATATCTGTCAGATTCTTCATCTTCTTATTGCACATTCATGTCAGGAGAACATTTAATGCCTTTATTAACAACTTGAACAATGGGCAAGAGTGTACACTAGGCAATAATACCAAGCTGTGGATAATACCAAGCTGTGGGAGTGGTCCATGCACAGACCTGGGCTCACAGGACCCTTTAGGAAGTTCACTAAGGGGTAACACAAAGTCCTGCACGTTAATGCAGTCGTGTCATGAGCCTGTACAGAGCCAAGGAAGAGACAGCAGCAGCACCTGGGGATCCTGATCAACAAACTGAATGAGAATTAGCAAAGTGTCCCTGCTGGAAAGGACAACAGCAGGCCAGACTGTATCAGCAGGCAGGGAAAAGTCATGCTGTGCCTCTCTGCAGAACATCTGAGTCCATATCTGACATATGGTTCAGAGCTTCCCAATACCAGACAGACATGAACTTTGTGGAGTGAGTTCAGCAACATGGAACAGGACAAAAGGCAACAGACACACTTTGGAACATGAGAAATTCCAACTTATATATTAGGAGAAATGTTTTCCCAGTAGAAATACTAGAATATTTTGCCTAGAGAGCTTATGATTTCCCATTTGGGGAGTATTCAGACTTGGAAGGTCTGGGCTCCCACTAAGGGTTAGACCAAATATTTCTTGAGATCTCTTCCAGCTTATTTTATAATTCTATGATCAAAGACTTTTTTCATTACACCAAAAGAAAACAGGATAAAAATACTTTCGTATCAAACCCTCACAGTCACTCTATTTATAACAAACTATTCCTTTTAATTGATTCAACCCAATCTTCCAGGATGAGATAATAGTCCTGGATAGCCACAGAAAATACAAACATTTTTTCAGCACTTCACTTTAACTTCAAAAAGTGGAGTTTAGATCATCATTGTCCTTCCAGCCCATTACTGTCTTCTTCTTAGGGTCATTTCTATCAGCATATATTAAAAGAGGTTAGTCATTCTGAGTAGGTAAAGAGTTAGAATATGTAACTGGTGATAACAACAGTGAAAGTTTAATCACTGTGAAGAGGTTTTAAAAAGAGTGGTTCCCTAAGTATACCAACCTCAGGTTTTACAACTGGAATTGGTATTTTGGTACTAGCCATGAAAATAGTTTGAAGCTAATAATAGCACATGAACAAGGTTAATATTCTCACTATTTATGGTATTTTCATTTGTTTGCCATCAGAACATACTGTCAATGATGATGGGGATAGAGAGTCAACTAAAGCAAAGAGTGTGGACACTCATGATCATAGAAAACACACTGCACTGAAAGTAAATACTGCAGGTGGCTATAAAAATGTCAGGAAAAGGCAATGAATTTGCAAGATTTGTCTTGCCAGTAAAAAGCAAAATAAGTAGAATATTGTGGCCACATTTGTTCTGTAACACTGTTTTTTTAAGCAGAAAAGAATCTTTTTAGAGGCAGTTTTTAAGACAGAATGGAATTGGACAGCTATTATTTATCAGACAGACAGTAATAATCTGTAATTGGAAGGTGTCTGAATCTTACAGTATTATAGCACATAGACAATTACAAAAATATTCTGATAATTATTAATGGAATTTGAGGGTGCCAGTTGCAGAAGGCTGGATACCCCATTCCATAGTACATTTTTAACTAAAAGTTATATGATGAAAATGTTAGTATTCAAGGCTGCTAGCTCTTCTCTGCTAATTTACATTTATATTCTTAATGTCTAGATTGAGCCTAGGGAAATTTAAAACTCTATTTCATTAATGCCAAGTTCTACAGAAATCCCAATATGCACAGAAGTTACTAGATTGCAAGGCTAGTTAGATGAGAATGCAGAAGCTAAACATAATTGCTGGGTGGTTATGATAGTTAAATATGTACTGTCAGTTTTGACTTTTGAAATCCCTATAGACATAAACCGACTGTTCTAAAAAATATGAAGTAACAGAGTAATGAATTAAAATATCTTTAAAACAAGCATTTTGAGTCTATACTTTTTTTTGCAGATATGTTTGAAACTGTTACATCACAACAACATTGTGTTTGGCTTGTTCAGGAGAAGTTTCTGTGAAGAGTTAGTTAATTTGATATCTCCTTTTTTCAGCTCTTGTATGGATTGCAAATTACAAATACATGTGCAGCCATTTGAACAGTCCAGATTGGGTCGTGTTCTGGCAGGCTTTTGTGAAGTGCTGCACTTTTACAATGCTAATGCAGCATTAATGTGCACCCATTTACTGGCTGTCATCAGCTCTGAGCAGAAGGTTCTGATGCAACTTCTTTAAAAATAACCCATTTAGAGATCTGGATGCAGAAATATTGGTCACCTGGAGAAATCCCTGCATGGATATATATTAGTATATATATACATACACACACACACATATATATATATACATACACACACACACATATATATATATACACACATATACATCTGATTGGGTAATAATGGGCTCAGGATGAATAAGACTTGTTACACAGTGATTCAGTGCCTTAGGTCTGCCTGCAATTTCTGCCAGGCATGTTACTCCACACCTGAAGTTCTGACCTGCCTCAACCCTATGGAAGCTCTGTGCTGCATACCCATTAAAAAAACGCTTCAAGTGATGACAAAATTCTGTTTGTATCCATCTTGCACAGGTAAAACTGCACCAGTATGAGACAGTAGAGAATCAGATCAAGAATAAATAAATTAAATGCAATTCTAAAATAGGCATGGGGCATTTATGTAAAACCGTATTTTCTGCAAGGTAATCTTTTATAGAATTTATAGTACAGTATATCACCAAAGAGAGCAACTAGAGAAAAGGTTAATAGCTGGACTAATTATAAATCCAGGTATATATATAATTCAGCCTCCTAAACAGCATCATGTCCTTGTGCTTTAAGTTAGAAGTTATAAGGGAGATACTCTTTTGAAACCTATTGGTCATTTCTGTAAAATTTATTAGTATGCTAACGTTTAATTCATTATTTATAGGTTTCTGACACACATCTCATTTGTTTGATATATAATTTTTATCAGTAGTTCTTTGTAGACAAGCAAGTACTTCAAGAAAGCAGAATACAATGTAAATATGCAATACCTTTTGGGAAAATAACATGTGGAGATATGGGACAGTATGTTAAACTCACAGTTTTGCTACACTTGAGGTAAATTTTAATGTTTCTGTTATTCGTCCTAATTGCAAAATCTCTAATTTTAGTTTTCACTATACAGTGATGGATAAGAAACACAATCACTCTAATGTAAATGAGAATGAAAGTACCAGAGAGTTGCCTCATGCTTCTTTCACCCAAGGATTCTTTATGTTGTTTCTATATTGGATGGGAAGAGGAGAATCTGTTTCAAACAATCTAACATAATATTTGGTATAAAAACTAACAAGTGGATGAAAGGAATTATGTGCAATTAAGCTGTCTAGAAACTGATAAGCCCACATATGTGTGCATATATATCTCCAAACATAATAGGAAGCTGCAACATAATTTAGATTTCTTACTACAGATCTTGTGATCTACTAATGGAATATACATATAGTATAGCAACTCCCATAGCTTTGAATTGTAGAATTTGGGAAGATGGGACCTTAAGCCCATATACTATTTAAAACAAACTAATATCTGGCTGTGGAAATGCATAGGAAAGGTTTCTGGTGTGAGAATCAATCAGATATGTAGAAAAATATAGAAATACTGTGAGTCATGAATAGAAATAATAATGAAATATGGGCAGAGTTGAAAGATAAATGGAAAAGTGCAGCAATACTCCTTGGAACTGTGCTTTGCCTTGCAACTTAGCTAAACTATATATTTGACCAAATTTGTACTGCTGAAGATTATGTTTTTCAGATTTAAATGCATTATCTTTTCCCTCTCTCAAAGATCTTGCATTACTATAATTGCAACAATTTTCAGTTGTTTGATAATTTTACATAGGTTGTCACAAAAAGGTAATTTTTTTTTTCAAACACTTCATCAGAGATTCTTTTGCTAGATAACCTATCAAATGCAGAAAGAGCTTCTGTTCCATGAAACTCTCAGTGGTGATGGAGAACAAAGAATTGCAAACATTTATATATTCTCAAAACTAGTAAAAGTGACAAGTAGTCAAGACTCTCAGTAACTGCGACTAAATGCAATGGCTTTCAACCTTTTGGATTCACTGCAGACATTCTTCCTGAATCCTATTCCCTCAGTCCTTGCTAGAGGTAAAAAGCAGAAGGACCAGAACTGATGGAATGCAAATTGCAAGAGTCGAAGGAGTTATTGGAGCAAATTGTGCTGGAATCAATCCGGGCAAAGGGGAAATAGAAAAAACGTCTGACCTACCTTGCAGCTACTGTTCCTTACTGACTGATGGTGTGGGGTTAATGCAAAAAATATGTAAAGACCCGTATGTCACTGTTTGGGAATCACTAGCTTAGGAATCAAGCACTGACTTAGATCTGAGCAAATTAGGTTCTACTTCCAGTTTGGCAACTAGACCATGTTGCAGACCTCATTTTTCCATCTGTTAGAACAAAAGAATATTAGTCTGTATTAATGAAAAGTATGTCATGAGAGTGAGAAAAGTCTCTATTGTTACTGTGTGGAAGAACAGAATAGAAAAATTTAATAACTAATGACTTTACAAATGTAGAAAATACGTTTTGATCTTTAGCTGCATGTAGACATATACATAATGTTTACTGTACAGATTCTTTTAAACCAAAATATACTGTTCTTTTTAAAAGCAATTGACAGAAATCTATTTTCAAGAAATTTAAATTTTTACTTTCAAATTTGACAAAAAAAAACCCTTCAAAAATTAATCAAACAATACCAAACCTTGCTCCAGCTGATAATCTCATGCAGGCCTCCTATAAACACAAGCACTAAATCTTTATCTCATTACCTCTTTCCTTGTTAGAAGCTAAATGATACTTCTTTCCATTGTAAGAGGAATGAAGAGTATGCATTTTCTGAGCTGCTGAAGCTTGTTATTGAAATTAAGCTTTATGACACTGCTGTTTTCCATACTTGGACCCAGTCTATTGGATTTGTGTGGCTGCTTCCAGAAATAAGAAGGGCAAATGTCAATGCATCTTCAAAAGTAAAGGCAAGGAACAGGTTGTTAAATGGGCTGAGTTAAGCAATCTCCTAGAAAGGACATTTACTAATAAAAGCACTATTGTGGAAGAGCTTGTCCTAATGTGCTCCTCCGTTTGTGTGACAGTACAGTCCAAACTCAACAATGTCACTTCCTTTTACATTTAATACCTTTGCATCTCTGTGGTTT